>JAUZNK010011304.1:4360-23636 GCA_035046665.1 Euphysa ruthae
TTTATGGGGAGGAACTATTTTTATGGGGAGGAACTATTTTTATGGGGAGGAACTATTTTTATGGGGAGGAACTATTTATATTGCGAGGAACTATTTTTATGGGGAGGAACTATTTTTATGGCAAGGAACTATTTTTATGGGGAGGAACAATTTTTATGGGAAGGAACTAAAGTTATGGGGAGGAACTACTTTTATGGGGAGGAACAATTTTATGGGGAGGAACAATGCCGCTGTACCAACCTCTTGAACCAGTCAACAAATTTTTCTTCTGTTCGTTTGAGATCATTTCGTGGATTAACAATATAGTACGTTTTATCACAAGAAACGCCATAGTCGAGCAAATCCTAAAAAACAAAAGAAAAAAAAAAAGTTTCAGTATGTCTTATCACAAGTACTACTAAGGTCACCATGATAACACAGTGATTGAGGGAATGACAAAGTAAAACACATAAGTTGTGAATAAATTAACGCCTGTCAATGATTGGTAAAGAGCCATCGTTAGTGATAATTGCAATTAAGCACTACCTATAATTGAACAAACTAACAGGAAATTAACAGACACTACTTTATAATGCACCCTCACTCCTATAAAACTATAAAGCTCCTATAATCATATTTAATTTGTTTGGGGTAAAAAGTTCACAAAGGAAAAAAAAATCTTAACTAAAGTAAATTATACCGTGTTCTTTACGAAAGCACAATAGTTTCTACAACAACCAAACTCACCAGCCATTTTCCTTATCTTTTAAGATGTTATTTAAAAATCAACATCACTAATGAATACACTGTAAAAAGCGATGCACAAAATTAAATTCCAGTTTTTTAACGCACAAAAATGTGTTCCTTGACTTGAAAGAACATTTAAAAAGGTGTGAATTGTATTTTTTACTATTCACATATTCCATCTGCACATACCTTGTTATTTATACAGTGTATTGCAGTAAGAAGTACTGAGGGCATTCTGACCACAGGTTGACCACGCAATGTAGGTATGCTCTCCCATGGTAATTGTTGAAGAACCTAAGATGAGAAAATAGATTATAATATAAATTATAAGGGTATTAGGAAGCAATGTGCATGATATAGTGTTAGAAAAAAACCAAAATGCCATATTTTATCTAGTATTTAGCTAATCAAGTTCCCGTTAGGGTTTCAGAGTTTATAGGGCTCCCATTCATTCATATATCAGGAATTTTCTTTTACTTGCCAAAAAAGCCTAAAATATAGTATTGAACTATTGTTCGTTATCAAACATAGAGCCCAAGTCTTGGATGTAACTGAAGAAAGCCTTTTTTTGGCCAAAACTTAATTTATCTTTCACTGATCCACGATCGTAAATATACACCAACCTTGTCAAGAACAAGAATAACAGTTTGTCGTTTCTCATCGGATTGCCACCTAAACAAATGCATAATCTTATAAAAAATACCATTTCTGACACTATTTAGAGAAATGTTTGCCTTAATTTCATTAATATTTTGCGAATTTTATTAAAAACTGCAAAAAACTGCAAAAAAAAAAAAAAAAAAACTGACATCAATAATGCCTGGTTACTGATTCTAGTTGACAAATTAATTTTCACACCATAATACACACATGTTCAAAGGCTACTTTGTCTTTGGGATAAAAATAGCAGATATTTGCAAAATTTATTAACCTTCGGTTACTAAAATATTTGTTACTGTCTCAGAAATATGAAAGAATTAAATTTAGGAATTACCAATTTTTAGGTCAAAATCTGTTAAAAACCATTCCGTTAAATAGGACTTTTCAAAACTGAAATAATGTCAACAAATGTATTAGCACATTTATTTTTTGCAGAATGAATAACCATAACCATATTGTCTTCAAATAAAAAATTGAAGCATTATAAATAAGGCAAATTTATTTCAGAACCGACACGCATAACAGTCTATTAGGTTTTTATATCAATACTAAAAAAACTGTGTATATTTAACCAGAAAAAATGTTGTTTTGTATTTCCACTCATATTTTGCTAAAACAACTTAGTCCGTTCTTCAAATTTGCTTTTTTTTTTTTTTAAATCAAAATATCTGATTTTCTGATGAAAAAGAAAAAAAGAGGTTGATATCAGGATTTTGATTGGCTGTTTAAAGAAAAAGCTTAACAATTTAAGGTAAAATAAAGGAATTAAAGGAAACTTATAAATCAAAACTTTTCATCAATTTTGGTACACATATGCTTTTTATTTAATTGGTAGAATTTCTAAAATCTGTTATCTGATCATCAGCATGATTTACCTTAGAGTAGGTCTACTGCTGATGTTCTGACTGTCATCTGTGAATGTGTCTATCAATCTATTGATGCTTGCGGTGAATCCAGGGCACATGACTTCTTTAACTTTTTGACTTCTTTGTAAGCTTGCTATATATGCGGATGATACTACTTTGTAAGACAAACAATGCTTTTGAAAAGGTTGAAATGACAGCTGATTTGAAGGATGATCTACGCACTGTTATTAAATGGGGTGAAAAATGGTAGATATCATTCAATATTTCAAAAACCAAGCTTCTTTCCATAAACTGCTTAAGTGCACTTTTTCTTCCACTTGTGCTGATGAATATTAGTGAGCTCACTGAATCTATGCAGATTTGATTGTTAGGCCTAACGTTCTCAAATAATTTTATTAGAATTCTTACATTGAATCTATTGTAAAATCTGCTTCCATGAAGGTTGGATCTGATTTCTGGTTTCTGGATGAAGTACTTTCATTTGCCCAAGGGTATACTTTACATCTATAAGGTTACCATTCGACCATGTAACAAATATTGCTGCCAATATTGAGCCTGTGCTGTATGTCTACATCTTCTTGGCCAAATTCAGAAAGGTATACTCAAACTTCTTGGTCCAGATCTTGATTGCAATCATCAATCACTTCCCATCACAGGAATATAACCTCATTTTCACTGTTCTAAAGCTATTTCCATAGACACCTTTCTGATGATTTGAAAGAATTAACATCTTCACTTTTTCAAAAGCCACAAGTTTTACATCTGCAATCATCCTTAATGGTACAGATCCCTAAACTTCACAGATTTCTTACCATATGGAATTCTCTGCTTTCTGATTGCATTCCTTCAGATTATGATCTCCAATCCTTTAAGTCTTAATTTCAACCAATATCTTTCTCAGTTTTTGCAAGACTTTATCTTTCTGTCCTGCTTTAGCTGTTTGTCTAGTAGTGGTTTTTAGCCTTGTAAAAAACGACTGTTTAAAAAACAAAAAAAAAAATAATGAAAAAACATCAAATTATGGTATTATGTTATATACTCACTGCCTTATGACCAATCAGATTCAAGACAATATTTATTACATTGTTCTCTAAATTTCTTTTAAAACATAATGGTTCTGGTTAAATTTATAATGGTTCATTTAAGTACTTTCGTTAAAGTGATATCAAACTTCATAGGTTAATTTCTAAATACCATGGTTTTAATTTGTTGTTGACGTGTTTTTATAGGCTGAAAGGGTAAGAGTATCGGGAGTAGTTTAGCACACTAAATTGTAATAACTATCTATATACTGTCTATTACCTCTGTTTTTATGATATTACCATGCTGGCATTTCAATTTAAGAGCAGTAACTCATCTTAAGACAATCTGGTATTGATAAAATAATTTCACGGCAGTAGTCATAGCAACATGTTGGTAAAAGGGTACTAAGACTTTGAGCACGTGGTGATATTGGCTTTTCTGGAAATATAGTTTTGCTATTTGCTGGCTACCAACATTAATACGAGAACATACCTAACTACCTAAGCAAAATCATGCAATTGTTTCCACTATCCAGTCCTTGTTCAAAGTTAATAACAAAATTACTTACTTTTGTACTTCTTTATCTTTTTTAGCAAACACTTTATTAAAAATCTAAAAATATCAAAATTAGAAGGTTGATATTATTAAATACCATTTTCTTCAAAAATTTCTGGGAAAAAAGGCATAGAAAAAAAAAGGGGGCTGGTAAAAGAAGGAAGAGTCAATTAAAGCAAGAACAAAAAGGTCTTCTAAAGCATAGACCTTAAAAAGAAAAATTTTCATCTTCAAAAGATAAACATAAGTCGAAGATACGTTCTATGATTGCCTAAAAGATAATAGAAGAATGAAGAAGAAATGCTTATAATAGAAACTTCATAATTTCATGGAAAAAAAAGACTTCATTTTTTATATTTACTCTTGAATAATAAATTGAGAGATTATAATTAACTGATAACAATGACGTCAGGATAAATATACCTCATAACTCTGTACGTGCTTGTCTCCTAACAACAACTTCAATCCAAACTTCACTTTTGAATTGCAAGCCAAGTATCCATCAACTAAATGCTAGAATAAAAATGTAGATAGAATACATACACATTTCTTTAACAAATGGTCCAATGATTTTACACTCTATTTTAATCAAGCTCTATAACGTGATCTTAATCATGCTCCCTAGTTTTTCATTATAAACCCATATACCTACTTCTATTTTATTTATTTATTCCAGGACCTCGAACAAGAGTTTTCGGCAAAAGTTTCCCCCTATAGTCATTCAAAAAATTTTTATGGATGGAATTCGAGATAATTCGAAATATGCTGATTTTAGGCCTAAAATTATTTCCCACACACTTTTTTGTTTTTAACACAAGATACATAGAATCCAGTAAGCTTTAAAGGGTTTATAAATAGGTATTCCCTCAGACTTACTTTTTGGATGAATGCTGGATGAGATGAGAGTTGCTATAATAATAATACAACATACCCTTAACAGATCTTGATCAACTTCAATACCAATCTCCATGAAAATTTTGTCACTGATTTCTTTTGTTGTTTTATCAATAAATTTATTCTTAGCCGAGTCACAATATTTACCAAGGAGCATACCTTGCCAACCTCGTATCCATTCCCCCTCAATTCTCTCACACAATGTCTAAGAAAAAATGCTATATCAATATTACCATTAAAAACAACATAAGCTAGAAAGCTAGAAAAAGTGTGAAGGAAAATTCTTCTCCCTGAGTTTTCATTGTACATGAAAATTCAAGCATTTAACAGAAATCAAGTTTCCTTTATGACAAAATAAAAGCAAAAACAAGCATATTCAGAAAAAAATTCTCCCATTAAAAAAAAATTATTAGTGAAATTACAGCATTAACCCTTCCACACCCGAACGCCAAAACGATACATAACTACTTCTTCACAGCGGCAGGGGGCAGAACCACGCTGGAATGGCACGGGAGAGAAGGTCATCACATTTTAAGTAGCATTGAACAACACACTTGATAGTAAATTAGACATGTTAAATTATGAGGAAATTCGAATATACATATATATATATATATATATATTCGATTATATATATAAACAAAATTTTAATATGTGAATAAGTGAAATAAACAATATCAAATTATTTATATAAATTAATTTATTAATTGTACAAATTTTGTATACTTTAAAAAAAAAATTCTTTAAGTAACAAGACATACCAACCGTCAATATTACATAACTGAATACGTAATTTTTATTTCAACATTCATTAGCTGGAAATTCACCATCAAAAAGAAACGCACTAGATTTTATTTATTGTAAATTTTCACGGTACCAAGCAAAACCATTAAAATGTTTAAAACTTAGACTGGTTTTATTTAAACTCAGCTAAGGAAGAAATTTTTCAGAATATTCTTTTTGTAGAATTAATTTTCGCGATTAAAGAATTTGTTAAAATTTAATTTAAAATTTAAATGGGAAGTTAACACTTGTTGTTATTTTCTCACTTACGTTGTTTACTAAATTTTTTTAAAAATAAGAATAATATTGAGGAGTAGAAATATAAGTTAATATAGATGTCGTGTCTCGTTCACGTACGCTAATCACCACCAGACCTGCACATGAATCAGTAGTGAGGATATGCAACATATCATACCTTCAAAAAATTGCGTACTAACAAACAAGGTTGTTTTCTTTTTTCTGTTTTCAAACATAAATATTTCTGTATTTAATTAGAAAACTATTCTTCTATTCTTGCCATTACAGCCAGTTTTAAATGAAATATTCAAATTTTCATCTCAAAATAAGAAAAAAGCTAAAACCATAAAATTATAGTGACTAATGTTTTTAAGTGACCAAAACAGCCTTAACACATCACAAACCAAAACACTGCCATAGTTAGCCACTAAATTTATGATGAATAATATTACAGAACTTACTTGATCTAGAATTCCTGACAGATAAAAAATTTCATTTCAAGTTTTAAAAAAAGATAATGGTGATGATGAGATAGCAACCCTCAAATATTCAAACTAAGGACTAACTAAGCCAAATTTCTTTAAAAAATCTACAACAGCCGCTTTCTTGTATATAAGACTGTTACCATGCAAAAATAGGTCTATTTCAAAAGAATTTTGAATGCACGAATGCATGTGAATTTATATGACCCTATCGCAGTCTTTAAAAATGCCATGCTAATTACAATGTACTTTATAATCCATAGTTTTTATTTATTACCTTCATTTGTTTATCCAATCGCACCCTTTCGTTCCACCAAGACTTCTTATTGGTTATACTCATGCTGTCCTTGCTAGCTTTTAATATAGAATCAAAACATTCTATCAAGTCTTCTTGAAACATGGACATCAGGTCACATACCAAACTTTGAGAATCCTCAACCTCCTAAAAAGATATAATTAATTAATTAATTATATTAATATAATTAATAATTAATATATAATTAATAATTCAGCCAAATATTTTGACTTTTTTTTTGCTAAAATATAGTTTTAGACACAATTATAAAACTTTTGTAATTATAAAGAAGGTCTTCCAGAAATTGAGAAAAATATTGGTTGATGTTGACTAAAGGATTTCAGATCATGATCCGAAAAGAAAAAACATTAAAAGGCAGAGAGTTCAACGGGGGAATATTACGGGGGAAGAAGTTTGATGAATAAAAGTTGTGAAATTCAGGGAACTGTACCACGACAGGATGATTAGCAGATGAAAACATTGTGGTCCTAGAGAAAGACTTAAATGAAGTTGTTAATTCCGATGGAAAAGTGATTGAAGATTACATCCAAGATCATGACCAACAAGATTGAGTATATGTTTCTGAATTTGGTCAAAAATGACAGCAATATTCAATACATGGTCGAATAGCAGCGTTATAAAGTATAACCTCAGGTGGCAGAATGTGCTGCACCCAGAACCTGGAATAGAGATCCAACCTTCAATGTAGCAGATTTTGCAATGTATTTTAGTATATTAGGCATAACAACCGAATCTGCATTCAATTAGTTCACTACCGTTCATTACCACATTTGGAAGGTGCCCTGAAACATGAAAAGTAGATTCGTTTTTGAAGCATTGAATTATACCAATTCTAATTGAAGAATATAGATGCGCCAAAAGTTTGAAGACCTGATAGAATGGATGACCAGACATTCATGCAACTGGTTTTTATAAGAGCGTGTAGCCTCCTCTATGAATCTTTTAGTCATTGCGAGCTCTGACACCTGTCCTCAACACAACTAGAGTGCGCTGAAGAAGACGAAAACAATGGTTGCACTGAGCAACTGTGACCTTATATGCTGGAGAAAACCATGGGCTTGAATGAGGTTTCACTTGATACTTTTGAGAGGGAATATATGTATCGATGCCAACATGAAGCTAAGAAACAATTTCCTTAACACATTCCTCTGGGTCAAGATGTAGATATGTTAGCGCGGATTATCATGGAGTAGATCGAAAAACCTGCCCCAGTCCCCATGGTCATAGAAAACAATTTTCTATGGACAGGTGGCTCATGGGAAGAAATGATATAAAAGTTGATGTCAAGAATGACCATTGCATGGTCAGACTTTCCTAAAGAACTAGAGACAGATGAATAGATTAAGTAGAGAAGGTTCCTGATTGTCACAATCAGGAAGACAAGTTGGAGAATTGAATAGATGAGTTAATGACTGAAACATGGTGAAGTTGTAGGTGCCCACCAGAAAGGTTCGGAAGGTCTAATCAGTGTGGTAAACATTAAAGACTCAAAGACAAAGATATCAGCAGATGGATGAATTACGAGAGCCTTGTCAATATTTTCAGTAATGGAGCAAAATACACTGCAGGGCTGTTTGGAAGTAGAATAGAATAATTGTTTCACAAAGATTTCAGGTGATGAATCAGAGAGAAAAGATTCAACATAAGAAAAATTACTGCTAAGACCACAACTCCAGGTTTTGGTAATGTCTCGCTGCCTGACTTAGGCTTACAAACAACTAAAAAATATTACACTGGATTTATAAGAAGTCCTACTGGCTTGTTTGAATAACTTTCAGAAAGTCAGATTAGTCTATTATTTTGTCTATCATCTATGAGCGTTTTGCCTTAGCAGTGTTGTGGCCCCAGAGAAGCAAGCCATTACAGATGCAGGGTAATCCTCAAAACACAACTTAGCACTACAACTGCCACAACATTTAACAAACTTGATGGAGCAGCATTTCTAAGTTTGCAAGAATTTTAGCTCCTTTATACCAGTCCGCAATGTAGGAAACTACTATCTCGACATAACAAGTATTAAACCGATATGTGCAACCTATATTCATCAGACAAACAAAAACAGTAGGAAGACCGGTATTCAAAAAGTTTGTTAAACTTGGTGTTGATTAGGAATGCTGATAAATCCAGATAAGGCAAATGAAGAAATAAAATAACTATTTATACAATATCTGATATATGTATTTCTTTTTCTAACAACCTACAGTTATGGTCAAAATATTTTGAGACTTATACGCCATTAGCACACCTTATCAATTGAAAAAAAATACCATAAGCAGTTAAAAATATGGATACACCGCCCTTGGCATATTCAACTTTAGGTTTATCTTTTGGTTAATAGACTTAAGACTTAGAAATTTTCTCTGCTGGATCAAAGGGATGAAAGTGATGAGTCCGTACTCATTTGGGTTTGTTATCATTTTTGTGATTTTGGTCAAGAAAATAATTTTTACAACATGCGTCAATTTGTGCTAAAATTTCATAAAAGACTCATATAATATGGCTATGATTACATAGCATAATAGATTCATAATCTGAGTATGGATACCCAAAATTGAACATCGATTTGGAGTAATTTTCCCTAATTGACTAAGCTGTCCGTGTTCTAAACAATTAGTGTGTATAAAATAAAATATTATTACTGTTTTTTAAACAATAGTGTGCATAAAACAAAAGTGACATTGTTCTAAACAAAATAATGTGTATAAAATAGAAGCAAAACTATTTTTTCTAAAACTGTATTTTCTAAAACTGTGTTTTCTAAAAAGCATAGCGTGTATAAAATAGTAAACCAATTACTTTAGGTTTTGCGCTTGAAATATCAATCTTGATAATCGTAGGTTTCTTGTTAGCTTCAACTCGACTGATTATCAAGTATTTCCCACTTTTTGTAGAAGACAGTGTCAAGTTTAATATCACCCATTCTAAAATCAAATATTAAAATTCAACATCAGCAAATGTAAGCAAATAGAAGATTGGAGGAAAATCGAATCATGGCAAATAATTTTTGAGTTTTTAAGGCTTTTTTTAAAATTTTATATTTCAAATTACTTAATAAGCTTAATTAAGACAGGCATTTACCACATGCATGTTTCAAATAATTCGATCAACCTTCAACTTTTTTAAGTGTAAACAATTTTTTTAAATTTTATTTTTTTACTACTTTTTAAAAATTTTTACCTTTACAACATTATTTTCACAAGTTTGCTACCACCGGCTATTCATTAAAAGGTCTAACTCATGCTTTAATACGTGCAAGATCTTAGAATAAATTCATTTATTAAAAGTTCTAACACATGCAAGATCTTAAAAAAGTCAAATTACTTTGATGACTATAATATTATCATATTACTATTTTTGTTTTATAAAAAATAAATTTGAAAATTACGAAGCTGAGTTTTGCAGTCCACTGACTGTGATTCATAAAACACAGTTCTCCTCATTGGAAGACAATTAATAGTAGCTGAGAATTTAAGTTTCAGATAATGCTAACCTCTGAAATATTTCAGATAACGTCAATCTACTGTATTATATTTGAATGATGCAATTTGGTTATCTTATATACGATTTCTTGTGTCCAGACTCATGGAATGACCATTCATACCTATTTTTTTATGCTTTATCTTAATTTTTTAAACTTCAAACTATGAAGCATTAAAAAAGCGCATAGAAATTGAATTACCACCTGCAGGAATATGACAATCGACTAAGGCTTGTATACTGCAGTCCCCAAATACAAAATCAGGTTTGCTAAATTCTTCAATCAAATCGCATGTCGTCAAAAAGTCTTTGCTCTGCTTTCCAGTTATCTAAAGCAGCAGGATATTCAAAATAAAAAAATGAACTAGAAAAAATTTCTAAATAAGAAAATAAAACATACTTTCTTTGTTTCAATTTCATTCAGAGGGTAGATCTTTGTTCCCAAATGTTTCTTGAAATTCATTGCTTTTTATTTGGGTTACGATTTTTTAAATACAATGCATTGAGAAGCCTTGGAATGTGTCCGGGTTGATATCGTTATTGTCCAAAATAGATGTTACAAACTTTCTCAATGCGAATTGAGATTATATATAGCTGATAAAAATATTGTTTTATTCCGTAACTACTTTCTTTTTTAAGGCCCAATTACACAAAAATTTTATATTTTACCTGAATAATTTATGATTTTAGTTATGCTTCAAGAAGATTTTTCAGTCTTATTGTGACTTTTAAGGCATATTTTGATTTATATTATTAAAAAGAATATTTTTTGCTAAATAAAGTGAGGTTTTGGGTAGTTGCCAAGATCAATATATAGTGGATCAATAGTGGTAAATTTTATATTCATGCCGTAAACTGCAAGGAAAGAAGTATCCAAAATACATCAGTATTGTTAGGATTGGTTTAATTATGTGTATTTAAAATAAGCCTTAAAACTTGTGACGTTTTCAGGAAGTCATTACTTCCTGAACCTCTCATTAAAGTTGGAGTTAGACAAAATAGTTCTTCTGTGCATGTTTCTAGGCATGTGTCGTAATTTATTTTAATGACTGTTGCAGTGTTACAACATTTAATACTCGTAACAATAAAATAACAATAAAAACTTTCAAAAGACTTTGACCCTCAATTCTTAGTTTCATGTAACTTTTTGCATTTCAAAGCCATACGAAAACTTTTTGATAGGTAACTATGGCCAAGCTATGGTCATCTTATGATAAAAATATAGACATAAACAGGTAAAAAAATATGAATTGTGATAAATGAAAAAAATGGTACTGAACTTAAATTACATGTTCCACACCAAGAATCAACGAGGTTTGGTAAGTATTCTATTAAACTTCAGTGTATTACTCAATGTAACAATTCCACCCCTAATATTACGGTTGAATCATCCTCTAAACACGCCGATGTCAACAATTTTCACTTACTTGGTAAAAACGGTTAAAGAAAATTTTATTTCTTTGTAAAAACTTTAAAGCATGTCATTGGTTAACTAATTCCAGAAAAAAATTTGCGAATTTTTACTACACTATAACAGAAAATGTTGCATTGCAAAGAATTTCAATCTTCTTTCAGTATAAGTTTTCATGTTAGGTGAGTAAATGATACACGCAAGGGAAAACGATACACGCAAGGGAAAACGATACACGCAAGGGTAAAAAACAACTTACCTTATCAAGACCTTCTTTCCTACAAAAATAAATAACAAAAATTATTGCAAGCAAATGTTATGGCTACACTTTACTATACATAAAATTTAAAAATTAAAATTGCTTGCACTAAAAATAAGAAATCTATCTTATTTATCAAAATTTTCGTAAATAACCGGACAAGATATAGGTTACAAACACTGCAAAACAACACTGGAAGGTTGAAAGGTTCCAATAAAACCATTACGACAGTTTTGACAGATTATACCTTTTGGATATTTTAAAATACTTTTCGAGGTTTTTTCACGAAAAACGCTTTGTGATCAAAGAAATAAAAAAGCTAGACACCGTTGTCTCAGTATTATGTCTGAGAGAAAAAAATGCTTATTTACTTTTATTAGGAAATAGTTGATCAAATATCCATTATTTGTATTTTTTTAATGACCTACCGACACAGAAATTTCAACTCATTTGGGCCATTATAGAGCATTATTAAAGGCCACATAGAAAAAATTTTGTGGAACATAGCCCCACATCTCCATTTGGGGCACTTACAACTACACCTAAACCTCCCAACTGTTTATTTGAACATCTGTGGTATTCAAAAATGCCACTACACGGATAAAGATCCTGGTTAGTACTCAGACATAAATACCTTCAAGCTATTGGACCATCAGAAAAATCAATTAAGGCTTTTCCAAAAAATATGCAATACGTTACATCAAATTCTCTGAACCTACGGGATTCTGATATACTTTCGAGGGCAACAATACCAATTAGAAGAAGTTGTTGTTTTAGACTATGTTGTTTTACTTGTTTTGGACTATGTTTGTGATGAATATCTGTTCAGTTAAAACAGAAACGTAATTCTATATCGCAGTAAATGTTCTTTGTCACAATTAATTATTTTACCAACCATTACCATTCGTATCTTATCACTGAAGCAAAAAAACTATCAATTTATATTTTTAAGTTGTATGACCATCCACTTCACATACCATAACACCATGGTATCTTTAGGTCATTTTGTACATGAAAAATTATTTTAATTAATGCAACAAATTTTCATAATTTTATATCTTTCTGACCATATGATCAAATGCCATCCTCCCACTATATTGTCTAGGAGGTGTGCAATCAGTAACCAACTCATATTTGTTTTTGTTTACAGAAGTCTGTCCAAAATGCTTTCGACATAATTACGCAAATTTATTTGCGGTTTGTTTTTAGAGAAATGCTATCTGCCAAGCAAAAATATTCAGCTACATCAGGCAAACGGCCGTTCCTCATAAAAAAATAACATCATAAGAAGTACAAATCAGAAGAGTTTGGACACAAACTTACTACCATACGCAACATTCTACTTTAATGAGATAAGCAAGCTATAAAACTGATAGGGTTCTATGAAAAGATTTTTCAGGTCTTCTGACTTCCAGTTCACTTAAGAGTTTTGTACCAGATTTTATATACAAATATAAAATTTTTATTACTGTAATTCTTTTAGTATGTTATACTTTTTAAATTTAACAGTGTAAACTTGTACTTTTGTTAACTATGTTTAACTGAAATATAAATATATATATATATAACTGAAATATACATATAAATATAAATAAATGTAAATAAATATATATTATATTATATCATCATATCACACCAGCTTTCATCACTAAAATTAAATTTAAGAAATTTAAACATGCAAAAATTTTAGGCATTATATTTGTATTTACAATATACATATTATTATATTTATTTATATTATTATTATATATTATATTTACATTATCACATTATATTTCATGAGAAACATGCCCTGTGCTGGTTTCTAAGAAAAACATAGCTAACGTAATTCATTTTTGTGGAAAATCAACTTTCGTCTCATTTCTTGAAAATCATTAAATGTTTGAACATCACTAAAAAGAATTAGAAAATTGTTTTGTTTTGTTTTGTTTTGTGAAGCTTTGAAGTTTTGAGAACTCCATCAGAGGAAAAAAAAACTGATTCAAGAATGCATGATATCAATTTTATCAAGTTTTTCTCAATGAATTTCAGTGTCTTGCTGGGTGGCGATTAGAAAATTGGATGGAAAATTCCTTAGACATATTCTCGATTGTTGATAAAATTTTTGCAAAAGCACGGCACATCAGTCGAGCAGTTAAAGTTGGCGGTTTTGTCAGCACGATCGGAGGAGAGTAGAAAATGTAGGTTTTTTTTCTTGTTACTTACATTATTTTATTATTATGTAACCTTGGACGAGGTTTTTTTATCACAACATGTAGAGTTTGAAGTTGCTCATGCCAAGGATTTTCCAGGTTTACGTTTCATCATTTTATGTTTTTAATACACCTTATCCAACCTCTCTAGAAGCAATGTTAATTTTTCAAAAATTTTGTCTTGCTTGGCCTTGGTGATTCAGTTAAAACTATTCAAAAAATCTTCCCTTTGATTAGCAAGGCTAGGAATTGGATAAAAGCTGACAAATTTTCCTAGCTAAAATTATTTCATCACTTCTTGAGTGCTTAATAAACATCTAGTCTAGTCGGTATAAAAAGTCAGTAGATTAAAAAAAAGTTAATTTTCATGCGTTTCGAATCAAAATTATTACTTTGTTTGGCAAAAACCCAACCCCTCACGAATATTTACATATTTGAGAATTACAAAAATATTCTTTGGATTGCATTTAAGGCATTATGTTCATCTCCTCAAGCTGCCAACAAATAAGAAGCTACATTATTGGCTGTAAACATAACTTCCCAGTTGTATATTTTTATTTCATTAATGGTAATACTATGCGTAATGTAAATAAAACCGAGCTTGCACAGTATAACGAAAATGCCATATTGATGTTTTAATCTTTTTTGAAACTCTTATTTATAATTAAAGCAAAAAATACGCAAGAATTTTTAATTGATACGGATAGGCATATTATGCGAAAGTACAGGACATTTTATACATTACGCAAATATTTATACAGATTTATATACAAAATAAATGTTTTATCAGCTTAGCTATTCCAGTGAAGAATAAAAGCAGATCAAACTGTGTTGCTTTTTAAAATAAATTCTACAAAACACCACAGATTGGTTATCCACAAAAATTATGTTTCTTTCCGACAAACAAATGTTTTGAACGTTAATGTCCAACTGTAGCATCATAAAAAGAAGACAATACAGACTTGAAAGTTCTCGTATAAGAACTAATTGGTGAGTGAAAGGGTCATAATATCGCATTTTCTGGTTTTCTTTAAAGAAACTTTTTAATACCAAAGCGTTAGAAATTACCCACAAGAGTTTTTCTCCCCGATTACTTACATATAAATAATAATAATAATAACTAATAATAATAATAATAATTACAATAATACTTACTAATAAATAACTTTTCGAGTAGTTTGATGAACAAAACCTTAACAGGTACTTTTTAAAATTATCCCCATATAGGTATTTTTGACAAGATCACCCTATAGGGTACTGCTTGGGGTCCCTCCGAAAAGTAACCTGATAAGTAATTTTCATAACCTTTCAAGCTTTCCGTAAAGGTATTGGTGTTGTCCTCATATAAATACATAAAATTTGATAGCAATAAAGTCAATAGTCTATTAATAATATCATGACTAACCTTATTGACTTTGCATGGTTGTTTAATATCTGTTGATGAAGCGTTCGAGATGATGAAAGCAGCTGACATTCAATCGTAAGGTTTTTAGTTTTTATACCCGATATAAGTGAGACAAGATTATAAATTGATTTGATTATTAGTGTATCTGTGTATGGATTGAGCAGTGTAAGGGTATTTTTTAAGTCGTTAGTAAATGACGAAACATCAAAAGAAGATTTTTGTTTTAAGATTTGTTTCGTTTTCTTTTTAGATTCTTCATTTTCTTCATTGGAAATTTCAGGCGATAGAACTTTACGAGTACGTGTTACCTTTGATTTAACAGGTTTGCGACCTCGTTTTGATTTTATTTCAGTTGGTTTTGGCTTCTTTTCACTTAATTTAAGTTCATCAAATTGTTCATTAATCTGTTGATCATTACAGACTGTCTTCCAGCTTTCTGTTAACATGTTATGTCCAAGTTGTAGCAAGCTACACAAACAACGTAATTGTGCTATCAATCGACACAACTCATGATGTTTTGTCTCATTCAGATCAGATTGTTCAACTTGATTAATCAATTTTTTAACAGTATCAACTATATGATTTGATGAGTAACTTACAGATTGGATAATTTCAGCTTCAGCATAATACCTTGAAAAAACATCTGCACTATTCATTACCTTTTTCTTTTTAGATTTCATTTTCGTCTTTGTTTTTATAGGAAATATTTCTACTGATATGTAGTCTCTAGCATCATTGATTAATTTGTTATAACGATTACTTGCATTTTCAATTAGCTTATTAATCACCTTATCAGCATCCCCGTCAATCACCTTTCCATGAAACTCTCGTAAACTTTCAAGATATTGCAGAAAGTGTCTTATTATATTATCCTGCAGTGCTGGGAACAAGCAATTAGAACACGAACAGCTTTTCCTGTGAAAAACAAAATTTGGCACACAAATGCTATCGTCATTAAAACAACCACCAATTGAACTCTGTAGGGCGTCACTCACGGTAGCAAAATTTTTACCGAATGATTCCTTGTCTTGAAGGATTAAATCTAATGATGCAATCTGTTGAATTATGTGCGTCGTCCTGTGAAATAAATTTAAATTCGAACTGTAATATTTGCTTCAGATTAGCTGAAATTTCAGTAAGCTCATTTACATTTAATTTAATTCTGGAGACTGTATCTGAAATATTAATAATAAGCACTAGGAAATGATCGCAAAATTCTCTTTAATGAACAGCTAGGTGTCCACTCCTAACTGAAAATACCCTGGGGATATGAACTATTTCCAGGTGGAAAAATATTTACCTGACAGATTCAAGGCAGGATAGCAAAAATGAAAATTGAACCAGAAATATATACAAAAAATATCTCTATATTGTGTCATGTAGGGTAAGATGTAATAATTGTAACAATGGGTGAAGAATTTAAATTCATTTGGTGTAATTATCAATACATTCAAATTTTAAGATACAAAAAAATTTGTACACAAGAAATGTCATCAGAAATCATAATTTTCATAAATAATCTTATTTGTTAATTTATTAATGCTAATTGACTTTTTTTTAAACCTAATGTAAAAGGAAAGTTTTAGCTGACTAATACTACAATAGTAACAGTAAAACTTCCTTAAAAACATACTATATAGAATTTTTTACTTTACTACCAAATGAGCTCCAGCTGTAAAGCTCGCTATGCTGGCTTTTTTGCTTTCACATCAATATATAAAATTTTGTGAAAGCATGGTAAGCGTGTTGGCAAGCCATAGTTAAAAATGGTATATGGTAAATTATGACAGAAGAAAACTGCAACAGAATTCAACAAAAACAAATTTTCTTGCGCTACCAGTGATTAATATACAATAAAGCTGCAGCTAAATGGAAATAAAATTTCTTTCGACAGTATTAAAATTACTTTTGATTTGGTTTTGATCTACTGGAATAGTTTATAGAAAAAAAAATGGTTTTATGATATATCGCATACAACAGCATTGAAATTAATTTTGATTTGGTTTAGAATTGGTAACTATTATCTCCATTGAATTATTCTGTACTGTTCAAATATTATTAATAAAGAAATGGGAAGGCGAGATAAAATATGAAAAAATAGGCACAAACTTTATGCGGAGTTTAGCAAAAAAAAAAAAAACTTCCTTACCATAGAGATTTTTTTTTAAATTACTGCCAAATGAGCTTCGGCCACAAAGCTGGCTGTTTTGCTTTCACAAAAATGACGAAATTTTGCTCTTAGAACCACATTCATGGAATAAAAATGTGCAGTGTTTCATTAAGCTATTAAAAATTGGTGATTAACTCTGCAGTTATTTATATCATTGGCAAAAACTGTAAAGAGTTTTTCAGAAAAAAGCTACATTAGTTATATTTTGCCTAGCCAGGTAGTTAATTCTTCATGCCGTTTGATTTCCTAAAGTTTGAAAAAAAACTAACTAAAAATTTGTATTTCTCGTGTTAACTCATATTAACATTAATATATATATATTTTTTATATTTCCTGTTGATATCAATTTTTTTCTCTCTCGATTTTATTCAATGGAAAAAACCTCCAGTAAAACACAGATTATTGTTAAAATCTGTATGAATAAACAATATTCTCTAACATGCATTAGTATTTTTCATACATTCAAGACAATAACTTTTATACAAACCTTAATGACAGTTGAAACTTCTTTGCTGAGAGAAGAGCCTCTTTAAAGTAAGCTTTAGCCTGCAGTATATACCCTTGTTGTTTATATAACTCTGCATTATATAGCAGACATGTTATTAGTTTATCAAGTACTTCCCATGTTGATGCAAAGCTAACTAAAGTATTGAACAGTTATAATCAGTAGAAGAAGTTTATTTCATCATTAAAAAAAAATATAAAAAAAAAAAAAAAAATGAGTAAAATAGGGGCTGCAAAATAAACAAGTAACGTATTGTCAAATAATTCCAACATAACTTTTAAAAATTTGCACTAAACACTTACACTTGTTTTTTTTTAAGGAGCTGCCAAAGATAGGTGAGGATTACAAAGCATGACAAAGGCGAGGCTCTCCTGTTTTTATGATAAAAACAAACACATGAATAAACAAACACAGAAACAATATAATCTGCTTAATAAAATACCTTTGCAGTAAATAACAAAATTCCAACATTCCTCTTTAGCCTGCTTTTCGTTTAAAAAAACAACATATATGACAATTCTAATAAAAATGTGTACGTTGAAATCACAAATAAGTAACCGCTTAACAAGGAACAATTTATACATCTTTACTTGTATTTGTTTTATCTTTTAATAACAATCAAACAATCAATAAAAAACATTTTATTTTTAAATTAGTAACTAACACAATTTCTATTTGTAGTTTAAAATAAACTATTCCAGACTTTTAAATTTAGGCTGCTTAATATTTCTTCCAGTGAAATTTTAAATGTTTTTGCAGCTTGGGTGTTTTTGAGTGTTTGGGTGTGTGGAAATTCCATCAGCTTGATGTCCTTCCCCATTCCATTGCTAGCCCTTAATTTATGGAAAATGAAATAAATAAAATTTTGGAAGTTTTTTTAGACCTAAAATCATCATATTTGGGCATAGTAGGACGAAGAGAAAACGAGTTTCTTTTACAAAAATCTAAAGCTATCTCTGTTCTGCTTTTATGAGATTGTGCAAAGGTTAAGGAATATCCCACAAATTATAATATTTCAATATCCTAGAAGAATAACTGAGCAGACAAAAAACATATTTAAAATCAAAAAAGTTTTCATCTGATCATCGTCATTTTCAAAGCTTTCTGAAATATCTAATTGTTTATTATTTATTCCCATGAAAAGGATTCCGAATGTAAGCCCCCAAACACGAGTTTTAAATCCTTTAAACATCACACAAACAAAAGTCTATTTTTAATACATTAATTTCAGGATCTACATAATGTAAACTATCCAATAGTTTTGGTTTGGAATCATAAGGTAAGATGAATTTATTGAAATTTGTGAAATTTCAAT
>JAUZNK010011315.1:0-23634 GCA_035046665.1 Euphysa ruthae
ATATATATATATATAATTATTTACCCTAATCTGAAAAATAGGTGTTTTAAGATTTGTTAATGCACCACGCACATCTAATATATCATCAAAACTTAACTAACGATATGAGTAATCCTGTTGAAAGTATTCTATAAAGTTTAAGTCTGCATATAACTTCTACTAAATTTCTCATATTTTTTTTTTTTTTTTTTTTTTGTTTTGATAATTTTGGTAGGACCTATTTGAGCAGAATCCTTGCATCCAGGATTACTGATACTGTGATGAATTAACCAGCACACTTCAGCAATATTAAATCCTTTGTCATACCTTATTTGACAATAAGGTGGGACTACCTCTAAAAATCCATTTTTAATAGTTAGTTCTTTATCAGATATACAACCACCATATACCAGAGAAATAAATGTAATGAGAAAATTTGGTGCTACACAAACTAGTGATTTTAAAGTATTTCGTTGCTTATACTCACTTAATTTTTGCATTATCAGGATTGTCAGTGTTTGTATGGAAAACTATCTATGCCATCTATGATTGAATGAAGATCTGGAATTTCTTTAAAACTTGAAGGTTTTGTAATGGTTATGAATTTCTGTTTTGGCATGTATTTTAAATTTGACAGAACCAATGAGCAACTTTTGATCCAAGAATTGAAAATTGATATTTTGAATCGATCAGCTAGATCCTCATTTAAAAACATTAACAGTCATCTTTTGAAGATATTTTCTTATTTAGTCCAGACTTTTTTAATGAAAACTTTGAAGTTGATAACTTTGAGTCTTATTATGACGTAAGGTTTCAAATTATCATGAATTTTATTAAAAAATTCTAAAGTCTGAATACCGGTATAGAAGTTACATTTTTGATCATTATATAAAGTTTTTTCATAATAACATAATTTTGTTTTTTTCGGTAATTTCACATATAATTTTGTTGCTTTACTTACAACATTTGATCTTTTCAACATCAATTGTTGTTTTTAATTGAGTCAATAAATTAGCTTTATAGACATCTAGTTTCAAACTTTCATTGAATTTTTTTAATTCTTGAAGTTCAAGCTTAATTCTGTTGTCTCTAAATTAGTCGGAGTAAACGGATAATAATAATTAACCAATCTGTTGAAATAGCAGTAGAATTTAAAATAGTTTCATTCAGTACAATGTCAATATGGGTAAATATATTTTCTGAACTTGGTGAATTAACTGGTGATATTATAAGTTGCAATGTTTTATCCTTACCTTTTCCTTTCTATTTGGTTGAATTAAAGGGACTGCAGTAATTTAAGGATCTCTAACTAAAAGTTGATAATACATTTTCCGCTCTTGGTGAAGAATGATATCCCATATGTAATGTTGGAATTCGGTTTTCATAACTTGGTTCACCATCTACAAAATATCTGAAAAAATTCTTTGCCGTTTCCCCAGTGAACAACCAGAAAAATGGATCATAAGTTATTTAATCAAAACTTTATAACTGTTTAGCTATATTAAAGAGTGATCATCTAAAAATTATTAGATAACTACACACTATGATTTAACGTAAAAGAAATTTTATGTGCCAAACGAACGCCATAAAAATGATGCATCTTAACATATTGAAAGGTTCTTTACTAGGGAACGCCATAGCTGCCTTATGTGATCAATTCATATGGTCATTCAATAAACTCATTCAGTTATATGATAAATCCTTTCGATTATGCAATAAATCCATTTTGTTATGCGATAAATCCATTTGGTTATGTGATAAATCCATTTTGTTATGTGATAAATCCATTCCATTATAAGATAAACTTATTCAATTATAAGACAATTTCATTTGATGTGATAAGTTCATTCGGTAAGCTAAATTCAATGCAATAAATTTATTCGCTAAATCATTTGCTGCGGTAAGCTCATTTGCTAAATCATTCATTGCAATAAATTCATTCGAAAAACTAAATTCAATAAGATTAGCACAGAAATCAATGATTCATATGGGGTACTGCAGATTATTTTTTCATTGAAAATACAGAAGATGAGCACCCATTCTTTGATTTTTATGGACTGCATCTATCAAAAAAATGTTTAAGTAAACTGAAAGAAGATATTAACAATAAAAATTTTCAGGATTATCGACTTAACAACTACCTTTTTTGATTGTGTTTGATTATCGATATTCGATTATGAACTTTTTAATTCTGAAGAAGATCTGAAAGATCTTATCATCGAATCAGACAGTGGCTCAATTTAAACCTCCCATTTGTGCTATGGTAGCAATCGGTAACGAAATTTTTTGTTTTCGCTCTTCAGTGAATTTGAACTCTTGATATTTCCCATTATTATGCAATATTATCAGAAAAGGTGCTACCGCTAGGCCAAGATTTGGTTGATTCATTTTTTAGTTTTTTATAGATTCAGGCCATGTTCAGGACAAGAGGTTTCACTATTGTGCATACAGTGTATGTGTTTATATTATTAAATTATTAATGTATATTGTACATTGTTGTGTAACAGGCAGGGGCAGACCCAGGTAATTTTGTTCCTTCCCTTCTAAATTGTCATAAAATATGACAATTTTGTTATTGTAACTATTTTATTACTATAAAAATAACTTTTTGGTAAAATATTCAAAACCTCCTTAAAAATACTCCAAATAAAAAAAAATAAAAAAACTTAAACTTTTAGATCTATGAAAAAATATATATATATTGCTTGCTTTTTTCTTCCTATCTTTAAAACAGGAGTAAAAGAAACAGTTCATATACTACAGTAATATACTACAGTAATCATAGAAGTTCCTAAAGATGAAATGACATTCTCTTTTTAGTTTTTATTGCATACTTTGCATGTGTTTTTAAGTGGTTTTGGTGGTATTTTTTATTTTCTTTATTTATTTATTTACCTAATGGTGGGAGATCATCAAACGTCTAACTTATTTAAAGAAGACCATCCATGGTAGGCCTCGGCCCAGAGGCTTAGCGCATGTAAAGCATAGAAGCTTCTGCTGTGCCGCTGCGAATAAATCTGAAGTCTGACAAGTGTTCTGATGGTAAGCTTAGTAATCAAAATAACTGTGCTTACTGCAGCAAACGGTTAGTAATATATAACACTCTGCAGAGGTACAATTATTAAATATGACCTAATAATATTATGTTATGAGGGCTATATCAGTCGCTTTAACCTATCAGTCATTTCGTACCTAAATTTATGTCACTGGATGTAGGGAAATAGTATAATCGTACCCTAAAACCCTATTAACTTATTAACTATAACGTAATACCATTCATCATACAAAAATTTGCTGTGTACTTTTGTAGAGTGTTAATAATTGCTAAATGCTTCAAACGCCATCAGAAGTAAACTTATGATATTCCCAATTTGTAAATCAAAGAACTCATGATTCTCCAAGGGTGTGAAAACTCTGGTATGTTGAAGCATGTCAAAGATTAAAATTTGGATAGATGACATCATTTGGAAAATGGGTACAAGTCAAATTGTCTGGCACAAGCTGAAATCTATGGAACATATGCTATAAATTTTTTCCCAGAATTACACAAAAAAATGGAAAATTGCATTCTTATTTCATTAACTGCAAGTCCTCTCATTAAAGAGAGTAAAGTTTGTAGCTTAAAGCTAACCTTTTCCTTTTATGGAAGAATAGCATAATAGTTTTATGGTTCATTAATTATCTTGTTTGAAAATTCTTATTTTTAGAAATTATTTTAAGAAAATATAAGTTTATACATTCAATACTCTTCTTCCTGTTATTAAAAGAAGAACTTTTTTTTACTTCATTCTTAACAAGAATTCACCAAAATTTTTTTGTTGTTGTTCTAACTAAAATTACTTGATTATCAATTTATTGATATATCCACGTAGCACTTTATTAGTAGCGTCCTTTGTATATCCACGTAGCACGTAGCGTCCTTATTTTACTATCCTTTGTAGTATTAACTATCCATTTTTATATAATAAGTTATTATTGCGTCAATACATCAAATATCAATAACAGAGTTTTTAATACAATATCTGCAGATTTTTTCTATTTGTGGCTTTAACTGTCTTTAACCTTGGATACTCATTTATTCAATGCATAACTATAAAATTAAACTATTTAATCGTTTTTTCTCTTTATTCAGGGTGTTATAATAATTAGTTGTTACCAAGCCCTCAAACCTTCAAAAACATACTATATAACTACTCACATTAAAGGGTAACCAAATTTGTTCAGGTCCCTTCTTTTAGTGTCTAAAAAAGAAAATTATACTATAGAAAATAGCATTATTATCACTAACCAGCAGATTTTTTTACGTTACCTGTAAGTATAGCCAAGAGTGCTCATAATATGAACGAAAATCTATGTGCGCTTTTAAATATCACATTATTGTTTCTTTAATTTTGACCAATAACGTTGTTATTTGATTCTTCTGTGAATAGTATATCAATTGGGGTGTAAATTTATCAACAGAAGAGTAACTTGCACTTCTCCTGAGGTCTTATTTTGAAAAACTCCGAAATCGAATTTTAAATATCAAAGCAAGTGGACCGAGATAATATGAGAGCTTTTGTAAAACTTTTTGTTATCTTTGGCTCAACAAATTTTTATTAAAATGATCTTTTATTCGAAATGACCCCTGAAATGAATGCTAGATAAACTCTTGAATAACATCCCATTTATTATGAAATGCAAATCTTTGAATGTTGTCAAAGTAAACTTTTTTTTTCTCGTTTCTTATCTGCCACTTTGGACGGTTTCCTTGGTAACAGAAATTCAGGTTTTCTTTTTATTGACTTGTCTAGGGCAGTTTTTGGAGTTACATTTTAAAGTTATTACTTTTTATGGTCAGTTTGTTATTTTGAAAAATCTCTAAAAATAACTCAGGCAGAAAAAGGTTAATATTAATTCATTTTTTTTAGAAATATATATAGTTATATGTTGTTTTACTCGGGTAATTTTTCTCTAAAGATTTTTTAATTTGAAAAAAAGTAACACCTTCACTTAAAACATTGTCAAGGACAACAAGGCTTCCATCTGTTACTCATCATTTAACGTTACAGATTCCTTAATTTTGCGAAAACTGTTCATCAAGCTTCTTCCCACTTAATTTCTCAGTCTGTGTAAGATTTCTCTTGGCTTTCGGTACATAGCGCAAATATGACTTTTTAAATTTTTGTTTGAAGCTAGGGAATTAAAGAGGTTTTGACACTTTTGACAGCCTGTTGGAATAATATGCTAAATTTACTTGTATCATGCTCAAAATTAATATTTAGTAAAAAGCCTTCCTGCATGAAGGCTTTTTACTAAAAGACTAAAAGAATTTTTGCTTGGCCTAACACTTAGGCCAAAGGGTGATCAGATTTTTTCATCAAAGATCATTTTTCTTGAGAAAATAAATTTTGATTATATTGCGTTTCTGTGCATCTTTGTTGGACTCCAAGCAAAGTGACAGAGTCCTCCATTCAAAGCCACTCCTCTTATTAGTTCAGAAGACATTTATTTTCAATATTTTGCAAGAAATTATTTTTCTATTCTGCTGAAATTTTGTTTGGTACTTAGAAGTTTTATCTGTGACTACTTTTACATGTTGGCTATTTTGAAAATCTTATAGTGGCTAGTTCCAGGACCCATACCTTGGCCATTTCACACCAACAATATTTATCACATTTTATAGAAATCCATTTATTACTTTTTATTTATTTTTAAATTTCTCATGAAGTTAAAGACCATAGAGGAAATTTTATAGCTAATATAGCCACCTGCTGAAAATTCTTGTCTGATTTTTGACTCGAAAACCACAAAAATCAGTGTTTATTTTTAATTTTTTGATTTTTGTTTTGTATATATATATTTATATATACATTTGTATATATTAAGAAATATTCTTTCTAAAACATTGGGTGTATTGAAAATTTTAAAAATTTTATTCTTTATTTCAAATTAGAATAGTTTATTAAAATAAAAGCCAATTTAATCCAATTATAAAAATTAAAAGGATATTAATTTAATATATAATTAAAAGCATAACTACTAAATTTATGTCCTTGGTGTGTCTGTTCCAGACCAGAGGGGTCCATATTTCAAGTTATATATTTATGTGTTGTTCAGGAAGTGTAAGAACAGAGATGCTCTAAAGCGATATTCTGAAGCTTTTTATATGTATATATTTTGCATAAAAGTATGATTCAGGGAAGTTTTTGCAAGCTTTATTTAAAAGAGGTTCAAGATTCCTATGATGCATAAATTTAGAAAATTTAAAAAAATGCATTGCAATGTAAAATAAATGATTTGATGCAACTTATGAAACAACCGTTTCTTTGTTTAGACATGTCATTAAATGATCAAACAATGGATGTTTAATAACCTTGAAATGTAATGTTGATGATTCTTTTGTTTGGTAGTTATATTTGTCAAATTCGAGAGACCATCTTCGTTTGACTGATGTAAGCGTCACCAGAGTGAAATTTTACAGATTTATTTTCAAGTGTTTATTTTAATTAAGGTGTTTTTGTTGTAAGTAAGTTATAAATAAAGAATTTGTTTGTATTTTACACACTTCAAAAAATTAACAAAAAAACACAATGAAAAGCACACAGTTGTCACGGCAATAGCAACAAAGAACATTTTAAGAAATAGATATATACTACTGAAGAAGCTGCAAGACTTTTGATTCAGTCAGATAAATCTGACTTTGATTTTTCAGATGTTGATGATTGAGTGAATGTTAATAACGACTAGTGCAGAATGATCACCGTTATTATTTCTTAAGCATCGGCCTAACCTAACCAGCTTTATCTTTATACGCTTAAACTTATGTACAAATTAATCTGTGTGTTTTTTTGTTTTTTTTTGGTTGAAAAATAATTACGATTTTAAACAAAAGAAGAACGCAGTTAACAGATTAAGCAATCAGTTCTTCTAATGCAATTAAACATTTTCATAATATTAAGTGTTCTGCAAAAATAGACAACAACAAACTCTAAGTTTTTTTGCTTATCGAAAAACTTGAATAATGATTATATTTTTATGCTAGTATTTTTAACCAATAATAATTTATTTGATATACAATAGCTGTTAATTGTTTTTTATTTAGCCCAAACTATTGGTATTTTGATTTAAGTGGTGATCTATGTCCTCCTATCCCACCAAATGAATTTGTGAATACAACTGTAGCTGTCAATACAACTTGTAGAATATATTTCAATTTATGCAAAGACTTATTATACCAGTGTTCAGGCACGGTGTGTGCCAGATATATGCAGACAAAGGATTATGTTTCATTATTAGGAAAATTTTACCCACAGCCTTTTTTGGAAGGTAAGGATTTGATTATAAATTCACCTTCATAATTCTAGTTTTGGGCACCTAACTGTTGGACTTAAACTCATACTTTAATTTCTAAGCATCTTTATGGAGTAAAATTCAGTACATAGATATAGTACCTGCATCAAACAATATTTACGTTGTCATGGTATAGATGTGATCATAAATTTGAAAATGCTTAATGACCTGGGACTAGTCATCTGCATTATCTTTTTTGAAAAATTTTATTTCAAATTGTAGTTATCATGAATACTAATACTAACAAATTACGATAGCAGATGAAACAATTTGTAGGTATATATGACCGTCTATGGTCATAGCAAAAATTGTGTCATAATTTTTTAAAAATAAGGCTTTACATTTACATTTCACCTGTAATCTTTTTGAATCAATGAAGTCAAAGTAAGAAGTATTGTCTATGATTTTTATTCTCTTTAATCAGAGGAATGGCTCACATTTTTTTGCTGATCCCAGTGTATTATTATTATTAGTGCTTGTTTTTATATTTGTTTCTTCAAAAAAAAAGTGCTTGTAAGCAGTAAAGCATCCAACTTTTCAATTTTTTGTTTGAGTTTTATCAATGTAACTTAAACTATCAATACCTTGATCTATTTTAGACCCTCTTTGAATTCAAGGGGTATTATAGATCCAGAGTTGGTTTTGAACTATGCACTTTTCTCAACAGTATATAAAACCACTACAAAATCTTAAAATTCCACACATTCATGAAAACTTTACACTATTCCATATCAATGAGGCACAGGCAAATCACCCACCTTCTCAGAATTTGCTCATTTTTGGTACAGGTGATGTAACTTAAAACTGGTGCCAAATTTTTTTTCATGATTATTTACATTATCCAGATAATGGCTGGTGAAATTTGGCCCGAATCAGACCAATTTCAGCCATACTTGCAACATTGACTTTAATGTGTGAACTGATAGAATTATTGAATCACCATGAAAATTTGTACCAATGATAATTTTTGGGTGAGGGTTTCAGAAATCTACTGAAAAGTGCCTACAACAATACAAGTGCTTCATTTTTCAAATTCAGGATTTTTACCTGATGTTTAAAATTCATACTAAACGCTACTCTAGGATTCTGACTATTGCTTTAAAGTTACTGACATACCTAAATTAACATATATTAGAATATAAATTATGGTTTTTTAAATTTTCATGTTATTTTTATATATTTATACCTAAAATAGATTCTGTTAAGTATAAATCATCAAAAAAAGAAAGAAAAAACTTTTTTTTGGATAAAAATGGTTAAGAGGCGTCATAATATGTTTTTGATGTTCTTTTATGAAAAGAAATATGCATGGCTGCATTATTTTTTAGAATGTGCTTCTCTTAAAAAACAATACATGCACTTAAAACTCCAATAAACTAATTTTTTCTGTTATCATATATAGTTTCAAAGTTTTGCTTTTTCAATACATCAATTTCTATACCATTTCACTACAAGCAGGTATGTTTTTATTTATTGTTTTTTTTTGTTTGTTTTTTTTTTTTTTTTTTTATGTACCTTGTAACTTTTGTTAATTTGTTAGAGAGAAAATCTAAGAAAGAATTTATCTTTTAAAAATGTTTGTTTATTAAAAATCGAGAAAGTACTGTGATTCATTAAAAAGACATAGGAAACAAGTGAAAGGTCAGTTTCTGTTTGTTTTTATTGATTCCCAGATGATTTGTGTTGTTTTGATTAAAATGGTTATCACTTTGTGTAATTTTTATATTCAAAAGTAGTTACATCTTTAATTATTATTTTCCTTTTTAGGTGGCCTTAGAGAAGTTGCACTGCAACAAGCTAAATATTAACGCCAATAAGCTATATCCAACATGACGAAACGAAATTTCTTCAATTAAAGCAAACCATGACCAACCCAGAGACAATAAAAACTGTCTAGAGTTTACATGACATCATCTTCATTCCAAAAAATTTTTATACTACATTAACTGAATTTCAGTTAACACCGTTGAACATACACACTGTCTCATTAACTTCAAAGATAAATTTTAATAAACATAAGCTAGACCAGCCAAATGCTTCAAAACGAGTTAAACCAGTCCTGAAAGTTGACAAGTAAGGCCTATTGACAAAATATGATACCCCATCGAGAACAAAGTAAATGATTTAGACAAACTCTTCATCAAAAGATAAAACTTTTCACTTTAAAACCTGAATCCTGGTCTTTACGTAATTTTCAAAATTTGCTGTCTTCGCCCTAAATGGTGCATAGCATAGTGTTGGGACCTAAAGGTATGCACTCTGTTTGTGTATGTGCAATACATGAAAACCTAAAGTTGATGCTAGAGTCTATTAAATTGAGGAAAAATTTAAATGATTGTTTATAACAGAAATTGTATGATAAAGATTTGTATGATAAACAGAATCTTGCCCTGATATTGATGTTGTTAAAAATCATTTAAACTCTTTATTTTTAACGCTAGATGATGATGGCGATATTGGTGACGATTTAGCAATAGCATTTTAAAAATGGACAACTGTAGATGGAACAGAACTTATTAACCAAACTTTATACTTGAATTATGTAAAAAAGTTAGATAACATCACCATGGATTCTTATATTGCTGAAGCACATGCGAAACCTGAAAAAGCTATAAAAAATGAACGCAGATGATGTATTTGTGTTAATTTTGCTAAAAATTATATGTATGCCATTCAAGATGAAATCCAATGATTCCATTAGAACAAAAAACCGTGCTTTAAACCCGATTGTCATTTATTGCAAGACACACGATGAGGCCAATTTAACATTTCAATCAATAAGTTTTATTTCTAATGATCGTGGTGTTAACATGGTGTATAATATAGTCAAAGAAACCGTTAAGCCATCCTTAGAAATACCGTTGTTTGTTGTTTTCTGATCATAGTAAAAAAACACAGTCAATCGGTCGGTTGGCAACTGTTTATTTTCGGTGGTTTTTTTTCTCATTTTAAGCAATCTAATTCTTCACATGTGGCAAAAATCCTATTTTTTCTTTATATAATAGTTTTCTATTTCTAGCATTTATTTTGAAGCTCTTTCTTACATGTAGCAACTCATCATTTTGTTTTTTTATAAAAATAATAGCTGCGAATCCTATGTCATCCAAAAATAGTTATGACTAGGCTTTTTTTCATTTTGGATTTGGGATTTGGAAGATTTAAAGAAATAATAAACTTATTTTCTAAATACCAAGTAAAAATAAATTTAGATTAGAGAGTTTTTACTTGTGTCGGTCGGAAAACGGCAAACAAAGGTATTTTTAAGGACGGCTTTAGCTCAATAAAACCCTACCAATAGATGTAAAGAAAACATAAACACTTGTAAGGAATGGTTAATAAAATTGAGGCAGGTAATGCTGATGTATAAGTTAAGTTCATGCACCCTCATCTACCATCGACATCTTTCATATAGCTAGCTAGAGATGTTGTATATTGGGTGCCAAAGCCAAATGTTTTGTGTACAGTAAACGCACCAATATTGCAGGCATTAACTGGTCACAACTATCAGTTTGAGAAAAACGATATTAAAAAAATACAGGGCCCTCTTTCATCCTAAACTGATTTGATTTTGATAAATCTGCTTAGAATGTCATTTATTGCAAGAATTTTTATTTTGATTGGTTGTTTGGAAATATTGCCATACATTTGATTGGTTGTTTGGAAATATTGCCATACATTGAAATTTCATCTTTTATTATACAATTCTCTGAATAATTTTTGCAATATAAAAATAGATTAATTTTGGTTATTTTAGTTTTAGTTTTTGGTTGATAGTACTTTAAATTTACACTTGTAACAGTCAAAATATTCATTAATTTCAGGAGAATATTTCATAAAAATTCTGGAAATATAATTTCTTTTTAAGTTATAAAGCATTAAAATGCATAAAAATGACAAGAAAATTCAAATAACCATAATTTCTATACTACCTTAGTCTTCAAAATTTTTTTTCAATGTTTAGCATGTTAATTTAGGTTTTGCAACAAAAAAAATCAACTTTAGAGTAATAGTCAGAATAGAGTAGCAGATGGTGTGAATTTTATAAATCTGATAAAAGAAATGAATCTCAAAAATGAAACACATGTATTGTTTTGCGCACTTTTTAAGGTTGATATCTAAAATCCTAACCCAAAAATTTTCTTAGGTACAAGTTTTTATGGTTATTCAATAACCCTATCAGTTTATATCATGTACTAAATTTACATTTACTAAATTCCAGCTTAGATTTAACAACTATTTGGCCTGCTTCAGGAAGCATAGTCTTAAGAAATCTGTTCCACAAATGTCTTTCCAGGATCATTTCAGTCAAATAGACCATAAAGGCATGGAGGATTGGGAATTTATTCTTATAGAGCAAACAGGGACATCACTGCTTTGCATAGACAAAAGCCGTTCTGGCAGTATAAGCGTAATTCATTTTTTTCCCCATGGACTTAATGAACGTCATATGACATTTAATTATAGGTGAATTTGTCTTCTTTACCTTAAGCATGTATTATTTGTCTACCAGGTTAGTATTTTGGGTAAGTAATAGGACCTATCAAGGTTGAACCATAAATTAAATAATATTAAATGAATGAATTTGGATTTTCTGGCTATATGCTCTATAATTTCATTCATTTTAATCTAATTTTATTTCAGGTGCCAATTCATTTGAAGTATTATATAACGGTGAAAACTTGCCATGTAAAAATGGACTTCAGCAGGTTAAAACTAAGATCCATTTTACTTGTAACAAGAATGCATCATGGGATACTAAAGTTACTGAAGCGCACGGTGGATCTAGAGCACCACAGCCTGATGTAAGCTATGATCCAGTGAAATGTATGGTAAGTTGACCATTTCAGAAAATTAGTTTTATTTTTATATTTACCGTCTGACTCATGCTAGCATGAGAATGTGACCTAAAACTGTATAAAAAAAAGAAGAAGACCTTTTAAAACCTGGTGCTCAAAGTTTATAATATAGTCAACTGTAGTTTGTTTAGTCAATCTTTGTTACTATTATTATTATTATATTTTCCTTTTTAACAAATAAATATACATTTATAATTTCGTTTAAAGATTGGAAGAAATTATTTGCTAATACAAATACTAAGAAAATCTTTGGTAAAAAATTGATTAATAGGAGGGAGTCACTCATAGAGCAAAAGCTGATCAAAGGGAGTGACTCCGGTTTTTTTTTTTTTTAAGACATCGGAAAACACGATATTAATTATGAGGACACAATTTTTTTTTTTTTTTTTTTTTTGAAATTTTCTCAAAATTTCATTGTTTCAGGTCAAAAAATAAAATTTATGCAGTTTATTTCTTTCATCAAAAATCTCATTTAATTTAATCCAAAAATTTTGTTCCTATTATTATTATTATTATGATGTTAAGAAATTGAGTGTGAAAAGTAAGCTTTCAATTTATTTTATTTTATTAGTTTTGACCTATTGAAATATGTGAAAATATTCTTATAATCTTTGTCATCTTTTTATTTTTTCTGACAAGAAGCTTAGTCTTTAAGAAAAAGGTGATAAAAATTCGATACTTTCAAAGTGGTTTCCAGACTAACTTATCACAAATTGTTTGTTTCTTAACAAAACGCCACAAACACTTAAAGTGCAATTTTGAGCATGCAATGTTCTATTTTGTGGTCATTATATCTTCAGTTGTAATTGTTTCTACCCTCTGACTCTGAATATTTTAAACTTTATGGCTCTTATGTCAATCGGCACTTATGGTGCTTGAAACTTCTGATGCCCTGGACCAATAATTTCTTAGTGTGTAACGATTAGCATAATTTTTTTTTCAGTACAATCTTAATTTCAATTATTCTCAAGCATGTTTCGTTGTTCCGAGCGATGATTCCAGATCACAAAGTATTAGCAATGGATCATTTATTCTAATTTTGTAAGTGTGTGTGTGGTTTTACTTAATTAAAATAAATCCTGCAATAACAATGACACTATTTCTTGCAGTTTTTATTTAGGATTCCCAACAAATTTTAAAGAGGTGCGTGCAATTCTAGAATTTCTAGGTACATATGGAATTTTTGGAATAAATTTTTTCATTCATCAATAAAGAATATGCTGGGACATATTGTTTTTTCTTTTTTTTTTTTTTTAATGAATAAAATTAGCTTATAATGTCACTAACTTGTTGTTCTAAAAACATTGACATAGAACTCATTGTGTTTATTTGACAAATTGCTTAGATTTGTTTGTTTATGAAAGCGTACAAGTTGGCACTTTGAAAAGTGCAGCGTGCAGCATGACATCCTTTAAAAAGAGGTTAGAAAGATTTGGTTTTATCTAAATTTCATCATGTGTAAAACACTAACAAGCTGTATGGATTTGAAACTTTTTGCAGTCATAAGCTTTAATTGTTTTTTATAGTTCGAAAATTTCACACAACTATTTTAGTTTAATGTTTTATTCTTCTAGGGTTATTCCTGGATTTTTGCTATACATGATCTTAGGTATATTATTCAATTGTATGAGAGGACAAAAGGGGGGCGACATTATCCCTCATCGTAAGTTTTGGGTAGAGCTACCAGACCTTATTATGGTAAGTCGTTTTTTTTTTTTTTTTTTTTTTTTTTTTTTTTTTTTTTTTTGTTGTTATTATTATTATTCTGCATGAAGTCAGAAGACCATAACACACATACAGCCACTTGCTAAATTTCTTGCATCTCAGGTTTTTTAGCAAATCAAATTTATTCCAACAATTTATTGATTCTTCACAAGAAGTTATGTTCTGATTTTTCTCAAGAACTCGTATTCTAATTTTTCACAAGAACTTGTTACTGATTTTTCTCAAGAAATCATGTTCCGATTTTTTCAAGAACTCGTTTCTATTTTTCTGAAGTTCTGGATTTTTCTCAATAGCTCATGTTCTGATTGTTCTCAAGAACTCGTTTCTATTTTTCTCACTCGCTCATGCTCCAATTTTATAAAATTTAATTTGAAAGTATTTATTAAACTGACATTTTGAAAATTTTATCAGCGCTCAGGCACGAGTAAAATTTGATCTAGAAATTTAGGTCAATTGTTTTATTGACTTCCCTGTTGTTATTAAATAAATAAAATATGTAGTTTGTCATGATTTCTTAGGGTTCGATAGTTACTAAGTCATTGTTTAAATTTTGTTTCAGGATGGGTTTCTTTTCACTATGGCAACAATAACGTGCCGACATGAAGATAGATTCACTCAAGATTATCAAGACATACCTGAATAGGCGAGGTTAATCTATCAAATATAAAATATTAATCTATTCAATATTTAATTTATTCCATTAGTAATGTTTCATCACAAACAATTAGTTGTTGAAAAAGTAACCATGCATTCTAAATTATTGGCTTAATGCATCTTCGTAGGGAAATATGCGAATCTAGTATGTTGATAGTTAATTTGCTGTCGCTGTCCCAAATTAACGTTGCTTCCGGAAATTATTACTCATTCTGTGGGAATTGGATACTACAAATGATAAAATTTCTTTATATAAAATTTACACTTTTTGCTTGAGATTTCTGTCATTATTATTAATAATGTTTTTAATTTATATTTAATATTTTTAGAAACAAAAACCACGGCACTATAATATTCAATTCAATACATTTATTTAACGTTTGATAAGGCGTAGTTACATACAATGGTTATAAAGTGTTCGTAAATAATATAATCCAACAATATAATGACGGAATCCTTGTTATTTAAGTTCGTTTTTTTTTTTTTTATTTTGGAATTTAGGAAAAAAAAAGTTAATTATAAATCCAAGCCGTTAATACGAATTAACAAGAAAACGAATAATTATTGAAATCTACAAGCCGGTTTATGGTTTACACCCCTGCTCTGGAACTTCTCACTCAGTGGAAACTTCTGAGAAAGGTTGTGGGATTCGGTTCGGCGTTTCCACCCACGTTTGCATAACCTATACTCCGTCAGGTTTTTCAAACTTTTCTGTATTTTCGCAAAATCTTAGTTGTATTGTCATTTGTTGATAAAATTTATACTAGAAAAATAGGCAACTTTATCCCCTAAGTAAAAGTAGTGGTTAATCTATTAATTTTACCTACATAACATGAGGTCGAAATATTGTCTCGCATATAAGAATTTCTTTTTGTTTAAATATTTCAAAATTATTGATAGCTTTTCTATATTATGGCATATTTTCTTCCTAGTTCTTAACAATTATTTTATATAAAACAATATTTTTTAAAAGAAAATGGATATAGTTTTTACTTTTATATTCAATTTTACTGCAGATATATTTATTTTGGTGAATAGCGTTTACTGTTGTTTCTGCCAAAAGGAGGAAACCTTAAAATTGTTTTATGGGAAAAATCTTTGTGGCTAAGTATTTGAAATATTTCGAGGATAGAAAGTAGTTTTCATTTATAAAGAGGCTTATTTTGTTATCCCTCGAATTAAAAAAGATAGGAACCAGTTGAAATTCGCAGATTTACTTTGAAAGAATTAAAGAAAAAAAAAAACTCGATTTCTGACCTGGAGGTCAGTCTTTACGCAACCACACGATGATTTGAGAGGATTTCATGCCTTTGATAAAATCACGACATCTGTGTTATATATTCCGTTAGGCATTCATAGCATTTTCAGCCGTCCTCATGAAATTATAAAACAGCTAAAACTTTTTCTAGATTTGGATCCATTTCCTAACTGGAAACATTCTATATATTTTAAATCGGGAAAATGGAAAAGCATACATTTGAACTGCGAAAACTCTAAAAAAAAAAAAGCCACCATATAAAAAATTTGATTTAACCTCTCTGGTTATATTTATTGGAGCCACAGTCAAAAAACATTTTTGAGCAGGACTATGGTCCAAAATAGAGAGATGTAATTTTAGGCATCTACATTCAAACTAAAAATATTTTTTTTTGTATAGATCTATATTTTTAGATATTTGTTATTTTTATCAAATTAAATTTGATATTCGTCGTAAGATTTATATGAAGTAAATTATACGAAATCGGAATAAATAATTTTCTTCATTGACTGTTATGGTTAAAATAATTTTTTTCTGCACTCGATCCTTTCGAAATTTTTTCTTTCTTTTATTGAGGTTTCATGGCCTCCATAGCACTCTCAACGTAGCTTGGCTTTCATTCACATAATACTACATCCAGTTGAAAACGCTGTAATATCCAAGAAATGTGTGGTGGCACTGCTTGGACACATTTCAAATATTAATGAACGCGACCTTTATAAAGTTTATGAAATTGATCTGTTGCTCTTTAAACGCTGTTTATCATTATTTACAAAAGTTTTATCCAATTCAATTTTGGTACTTAATGCCGCTAAATTGCTCATTGGGTTCCATTTGTTATTTACTTGTCGTTTAAAGAAACTTACAATACAATTAATTTTGTTTTTGCAAATTAGCATCGACACCCTATTGTGGAATATATCCAAAGTAATATAAGACTTAATGTTAAACTGCAGGGGCAAAATACGTTTTGGCAAAAATTTGGGTTCCTGAATTAACGTACATTTTCTTTGTTTACTAACTAACTATAGAGGCCATTGCTGGTAATGCAGCGATGGCTATATTTAATGGCTTCTCGATTCACAAATATAATTTTTTCATCCCTTTAATTCTAAAAGAAAACCTAAAGTTTGATAGCTGGGGAAAGGAAAACCTCATTTTTAAAAGTTTTGTGTATTCGTTAGAATTCGAATTTTTTAAAAACGGACGCAACGATGTTTTGCTGGATTTGCTGGAGATGATAAAATAATTGCTGCAAACCTCTGCATTAACTGAATTATTATTATTATTATTATTATTAATTATTTTGTAACTAAAGACTCATAAATACGATTATGCTTGAAAGAAAATTTTAATGTAAATATACGCCAGTCAATTTTTCCAAAAATCTGCAAAAGGTTGTTCTCTTGGGAAACATTTTTTTAGACGACTGAAACACATTCATGCGAAATAATTTTGAGGAAAGCAATTTTGTCGCATTGATGTATTGAAGAGTGTTTCTGTATACAAAGCTTGTGTTATTTCAACATGTAAGACTCCATCAAGTTGGTGTATTCGTTCTACACAAAAAAAAAGGCATGCTTATTTAATAACCATGCTGTTAATAAATAAGCATCTAATGCTATTAAGGAATTTAATTAGTAGAGGGCTAAAACAATTTTAAATGCAATTTGTAACTGTTAGAGATATTTTTAATTTTGAAATCATAAACTTGTCAATTTAACATAAAATATATAATTAGTCGAACAAATATGGAAAACAAAATTTACTTAATAATATCCCCATAATTTTAATGCGATTTTTAAAAGTGATCCTTCAATGTAACCGAGACCAAACACAAATAAAATATAAGAGTTTAAAAATCTAAAACACCTGATCAAAACCCTCCTGGACAATATGTTGTCGCCTTCTCATTATCTTGGCCAGTGAAGCCTGTTCTACAACAGCATAGTGACCAGGTTCAATACCACATTCCTCGATAACGTTGAGTGCTCCTTTGGCTCCACCGTTAAAATGCAAAACCGATGAAGCGGTAGCAGCTCTAACGTCCTTTTACCAACGAATGTATCTTTTGAAAGTTTTTCACCAGATTATTTGGTTAGAAGATTAATTAAAATTTCGTATCTCACCATGAGACACATTTTTAATAGTTCATCAGACCCTAAATCAGCATACGAAAATATCGGTTTAATAGCATCTCGTACTGCTGGCTGTCTTTTGCCATTTACACCAAGAATCTTTGCCATGGGACAAAATTTGTGCCTCTGTATAAAGTCAGGTTGACCATGCCATTGTAGTCAAAATGCTCAGAACAATGATGTAAAATATCGCCTATCCTTTTTCATCCTATATAAATTATCTGAATTGGGCCAAGCAACCATTCCATAATAGTTTTGTAGGGTGTTTATAATATTTTTGGTAAGCCGACCAGCACCACTTAATTTTTTATCATTTGAGAGTGACCTGCCTTTATATTTTTGCTTGTATGTGCGAAGACGAGTTCCAACGCGCTTTTGCGTATGACCGATATATTCAACCTTCCCAAGTGTGACCGGGGTAAAAACCTTTAATTACGACAGTGTCATAACTATCGCCATCTCCTAAAGCGTAAATTGAGTGTCTCAACAGAACAATCAAAATTTGTATCAACCACCATAAAACCAGCACTTCCGGCATGATATATCTGATACTTATGGAGTAAATTCCAATTGTTACAATATTTTTACGTTTCTCCCAACACTAGTACTGTTTACGTACTTTCGATAGAACAGAATAATCAATAACTTTGCTTTTAAAATACCAGTGACAACACCAGAATAACCTGTGTTGTCACTGGAATAGCCTCTTTGCTGCCAATAACCATCAAAAATGGCCTTAACATTTTTAACTCCATTTTCATCGGGTGTTCTAATGACATTTTAAGCGGCTACAGAAATTCTATCGCAAGCAGCTTTTGAATAACTCTATAAAATCTGTTAAAAAATTTTCGGATTTAGAGTCCATTAGTGGTGGCATGTTCATTAATTTACAAAGCTCTAATATTTTTGTATCCACGTTCAATTTCTCTGAACGCAATAACAGATTAATGTCATAACACCTACATATTTGCTTTTCTCGGGGAGTAATTTGAGCTGCAAATGCTCCCAATTACATAGCTTGTCGCATTAAAAAACAATAAGTTTTTAAAAAAGTTGGCAAACCCACATTTTTTATTTATATCATGTGTTACAGGAACATTCCGGGCATCTAATATATTTAACAGCGAAAATAATTTTTCTGTGTTGATTATAATATTACAACGGATTATTAATATAGTTGCTAAGGGATATTAGCTTTAATAACTCGTAATAATTTGTGGCCAGAATGTAAATACGGGAAATAAAGATTGTAACCATATAAGACTTTTTGTTAATATGTGTTATTTCAAGCAATAACTAATGTTAAAAAATGTTGAAATTAAGTTGAAAACGTTGAAAAAAAGTTGAAGTTCAATGAAAAAGACAACAGTGATACTAATGTTGAGGATTTTGATTTGATAATGAAATTTCCTTGCTTTCAAAAGAAATAAGTTTAAAGTGTACACGTGTGTGCCATTGGACCGTTGTTTGGCTAAAAGTTGGGACTTTGTTGAGAATTAAATATTATGTGTGGTAATCCAATTTACGAATGAAAATGCGCATTTTTTAATCACCAAAACATGAAAAACCTGCTCAAAATGATGTAACATTTATAAAAAGAGGAAAAATCAATTTGATATTAAACCCTACGTTGACAACGTTTATTAAAAAAGGAGAGTGCAGAAGCGACTGCGATATCTAAAAAACGACACAAAGGGCTTTTTAGTGATGGCAAAAAGCTAAGTAGACGATGAAGACTCACAGAAAAAGTGATGCACACAGTCCAAAATTGTTATGATGTGGCAATATGGCAAAATGTTGATGACTTGTGTGCGATTAATAAATCCGTCTCCGCTGTTTTCTTCCACTAATCGGAAATTGTTAACAATGAAACAACAAATGGTTTTTGCCTGCGTACGAATGATTCCTGTTGTAGGTATCAGGCTGAAAAATTGTGTTATTTATCTTACATAAGTTATATAAATTACACCTATAAAATCGTTATCGCCAAAAATTGTTCCACCGCAAGGAAAAGAACACACAAAAAAAAACTACAAAAAACCCAGTAACAGATAAAAAAACTTTCGAGAAAGCCTAGTTAGTAAAAGTTATGTATGATCTGTAAACCTCAGAATGAAGGATAATTACTGAAAACTGCAGAACGAAAAAAAGAAAAATAGCAACCCAAGTACTCAAACAAAAGAAATTGACAGCAGAAATGATAAAATTCCAAGCGCAATTCTCCATTCTATGACGCAATAAGAGTCAGTAATATTACTTGACCAAAATGAGGGAGCAATACTAGAAAAAAACAGATGAATGTTAGTAACACAGATTGTAAGATTCCTAAGAGTTCATTTATAAACAAAAATCCTCGAAAAAAACATTTGTCAATGAATCAAGCTCAAACTTTTGAAAGAGACTTCAAAGAAAATATAATTGTATTTTCTAAAAAAAAAAAAAAAAAAAGCGAGCAAGATTTGGCTTTTAGAAAAAAAAATGAAAATGAAAAAACAACCTTCTACCAATGGATAGTAAATGTCAAGAAATGGGAGGCACTTGGGGTACTTTGCAACGAACTAGAAACTCGAGGGAAGAATAGCGTTCCAGAGAAAATTGTCCCGGATAAGCAATACATCAATGATGAGCTATTCAATAGTTTTCTGTAAAAAAAAGTGGTTTAGTGGATTTTGATTATATTGTATTCAAGGGTACTTTAAACGGACAAACCAGTACAATTAGCTGATCATAACAAGAGATTATATATCAATTTCTACAAAATTTATTTTAAAATCAAAATTAGAGCCGTTTAATTTTATTCTTGTTCCATAAAGCATGATTTTTACATTCTTACATAGATTTTTTTATTACATAATTAATTACATAAATACACGTTGAATCTAACCACCCACCTAATACTATATTATTACAAATTCCATGTACTTGAAAAACAAATCTCTAATTTATCTTCAAACAAAAAAATATTTCTTGAAACTGTCCCATATTATGAAGAAAAACTAAAAAATTCTAGTTTTAATGTAAAATTATCTTATAAACTCGACTTTTTTGAACAAAAAAAGAACAAAAATTGGAAAAAAAATTTTAAAAATATCTGGTTCAACCCACTATACAATAAGTGCGTATCCACCAAAGCTGTAAAAATCTTTTTAAACCTCATCGATAAGCATTTCCCTCGCCAACACAGGTTCTGCTAAAGTTACAACCACACGAAAAACATGAAACCTATTAACGCCCACAACTATCCGTAGACTAAAGCAATTATAATTACCGAAATAAACAAACCTGCCTTTTGAATGGACATTGCCTCGCAACAACTTCGTCTATCAAGCTACTATCACTTCTATTTAACCCAGCGCTGACGAATATATATACATCGGACTTGCAGAAATTGCATTTAAGAAACGATATGCTAACCACCGTCAATCACTCCACACCGAAAAATTTTAAAATGAAACCGAATTTTCATAAGAATTTTGGAAAATTAAATGCAAAAATTACACACCAAAAATCAAATGGAAAATCTTGAAATCATCCGCATCATTCAACCCAAAAAGTAAATAATTCCTCCTATGCTCCAATGAAAAAGTAGAAATTTCCCTTTACAATAAATCTAATCTTTTGAAAAAAAAATCAAAACTCATTTCTAAATGCAGGCATTTGAATAAATACACCCTCATTCGCCACGACGATAAAGACTGATGCCACATCAAACCACATCCGGATGCTCCATCCTTTTTATTACCAAATAGTGATTTCTCATCTCTTATTAACACAAGTAAGAAATGCCCGAATAATTCAATCCTACCATACGTGAGTATTAACTCTTTGCGTTATAAATTTGCTCTGATTTCTGAACTAACAGCTGCTCACGTTCACATTTTAACAGTGACAGAAACTAAGTTAGACATTTCTTTCCAGGAAAACTAGTTCATGATCCCTGGGTTTAAAAAACTTTTGAGATTAGACGTTAGTAAAAATAGTGGTGAACTAATAAGTTAGTTAAACGTAGAGATTATAACAAAATTTAACCGAATTTAGTTATTATTAGGATAACCAAGTAAACTTTTTTGATTATTCATCAGATGATTTCAATCGAAAAAAAGAAAAATATTTTTTTAAGTAGCATTGCTATAAATGAGGGTTAAAAACATTTTTGGACAACATGTAAACCACTTCTCTCTAGTAAATCCCTAAATACTAAAGAAAGAGTTCTTCTTCTTGAAAATAGACATCTTATTTCTGACGAGAAAGCACTTTCAGAGATATTTACTTGCAATTTGGCTATTATTACTGCTTCTTTAAACACTCAACCATGGCTGCCTATTGTTTTTGATCCTATCTCAGAAACCTATATGCAGCATCCTTTTCCTAATTTTGATTGGCATCCAAGTATTTATGCAATCCGGAAAGCATATCCTCTTACAAACTTATTCCATTTTAGCCACGTCGAACCAGAGGAAGCTTATAATGTTACCATGAAACTAAACAGAGGCAGTGATGACATTTCACTCCGGATCCTAAAAACCCTGGCAAATAATCACTGTGTCGTTATCACAGATTGTATTAATACTTCAATTAACAATTGTAATTTCCGTGATGAATTGAAGTGGGCCAATAAAATCCCTGTTCGTAAAAAAAGATGATACATTAGAAAAAGGAAATTATCGGCCAATCAGTTTACTCCCCGCGACGTCAAAAGTCTTCGAAAATGTGTTGTTTAAACAAATTAAACGCTCTTTCAATGATAAATTTTCCCCTTTGCTATTTGGTTTTCGCAAAGGTTTCTCCACCCAACACACTTTGTTTCGATTAATTCAGAAGTGGCAAAGTTGTTTGGATAACAATGGGAGTGTAGGCACAAGCCTTTTGGATTTTTTGAGAGCATATGATTGCTTCCTTCATAATTTGTTCCTCGCTAAACTTTCCATGTATGGCTTCTCCATCAAAAGCTTGCATTTCATTAAAAGCTACTTCAGTTCTAGGAAACAAATAATTAAATAAAATAGCCGGTTTCAACATTTAGTAAATGGTTGGATATTATTTTAGGCGTACCCCAAGGATTTATACTTGGGCCTCTCCGTTTTAATATTTTTATAAATGACATATTATTTTTTGTGTTTGATTGTGATATTTGTAACTTTACAGATGGTAATACACTCTATACGTATATGTGATATATCTTTTTAAAATGTTCTATCTTGTCTTCCAAATGACGCTTCCCAATTGCAGGAATGGTTTAAAAAAAACCCTGCAAAGTTAAGTTTTTTGTGAAAGATACTCCATCTAGATATTTTTTGTTTAATAACGAAATTGATGTAAAAATGGAAGTGAAACTTCTTAGTATTGCTACAGATTAAAATAAATTAAATTTTACTAGTCACATCCGGAAATTATATATGCAGGCCAATAAAAAGCTTAGCTGTCTGATTAGACTTAGAAGTTCCTTAGATGTCAATCAGACAAGGACTCTTGTACATATATTATAGCTATATTTAAACTACTTTTTTTATTGTCCACTAATATTGATGTTTTTTAAGAAAACTGACTATATTTTTATTCATAGGGTACAAAAGAGAGCTTTAAGGACGATTTATCAGAACTTTTACTTGAGTTTTGACAAGCTATTGTTGTTAGAAAACACAGTCAAGATTCATACGAAACATCAGCATCAGTATCTTCTAATCATTGAGAC
>JAUZNK010011326.1:0-23626 GCA_035046665.1 Euphysa ruthae
TATATATGTGTGTTTCATTTTATTAATGTTATTATATGAATAATATTTTAAAATTGTGCATTATTATGAGATATAGATTTTTCTTGTGAGCCATCCTATTGCTGCTTTTTTATGTTTGTTGATTTGATATTAAGTGAAATATCTGTTCCTTCTTAGAAAGAACTTTCCAATTCAAATGGTCACACTGACGCTGTTCTATCATTATCCTGGAACCATAATGTTAGGTGTGTTATTAATTGATAAGGATAGTAATAGTTGTTGTACTAATTAATGAAATGGTTATACACGGTTTAGTTAATTTATTAGTTAATTATGTCACTTATTCACATAACTAAAATAAATTTTCCTAATTAATGTTTCTCATTCACATTCTTTGAAGTAATTTACATATATAACATTTGCATTTCATTCAAGTTAGAATACTTGTTTGTAGCATTCTATTTGAATCAGTTTGATTACTTTGTAAGATATTCAAACCCAAATAAAGCCTTATAATTTCAAAATGAATAGCTTAAATTTAAATTTTGTCTTATCTAAAAACCTGTTTTCTCAAAAACTTAAAGGTAACTTTGCAATAATCTTATAATGGATATTAAGGTTAGTTACTGTGTTAACTTATTTTAACATTAAGCACTATTTAGCCAATTTTACTTTTTACAATTCAACATCTTGTGTCGATACAATGTAATTAAGTTCTATGCTTTTCTTGTATTATAACTATCTTTGGTTCTTACCTAGTTTTCAAGTAATTACTTAACATATAATTTATGTTATTTATATTGTTTGACTTTATTTCTTATGAAAAACGATTTTTTTTTTTTTTTTTTTTTGATATTGGAAGTTTGAAAACTAGCCATTGCAAAAAGATGATATTTTGACATTGATATTAAAATTGCAGTATTAAATTTTGCATTTACTTGAAAGTTGTTATGTGCCATAACTTTTTTTCAATCATCAAAAGTTCTGAAATTGGAACAAAAAAATTTGACTATAAAAATTGTACGCATTTTTAACTGGACATAAGTTTCGTAGGATAGCCTCCTTTATTTGTATATTTTTTGATTATTGTGGCTAGAAAGGTTTTATTTGAAAATTTGTTTTCTAGTGCAATAATATTTTAATAACATTATTTATATGATCAAAATAACTGTTTATGGATTACATGGAAGGAAGATATCCAATCACAATGATGTTTCTGTGATTTTATGGTTATAGCACTTTCATTAGTTAGCCCAAATGGCCAGCTGCCAAAAATTTTTGTACCTTAGCGACAGGCCTTTAACACTGTTTGTTGTTTAAAAATTTGCTATAAAACTTTACCATAAAATCATCTAAAATCATAGATATATTGAAATCCACAAATATGAAACTAAAAATTCATAAAATCTACTTTTCTGACTCCCCATAGTTGTTCAAAATCCATTTATTGTATATATTGCAAACAACTCACTGGCAGGTGAATAATATTCTTACCTTCCATCCAACTGACATTTATATTCTACTACTACACATATTAACTATTGGATTACATTATATTTTGAAAATATATTTTTTCCAGGTTATACTTATTGTTTAAAGAATGAATTGTTTTTTAAAAACTATTTATTAAATTATATGATATTCAGGTAACTATAAAATAGTCAACAGTGCTAGTTTGTTTTGAAAAAAAAAAATCATTCTCTGTAAATATTTAAGAAACATTAAGATCAGACTCTACTTCTGATCATAGAAGGTCGCTGTCTGTCTATTATTATTTCATCTTACTCCTTTTCTCATCAGATTTTGTGATGGAAACTGCTGAAGGATATCATTATTTTTAATAAGTTGAGCAGTTGCAATAGCAATTTCTAGATTTTGTGTTACCATATCTGGATCAACATCTTTCAAAGAATGTAAACTCTCCTGAAGGTCATTTAAAGGATCATTGAAACCGACGATGGAATCACAATGAGTCCCTGTAGAGTTACCAACGATTTTGAAACAAGTAATGGCTTGCATGTTGTGTTGCAGTCTCCTTAATACTAACTAGAACCTTCATTAGTTCAAGAATAGAAATTTTTTAATGAACTTGACTTTTATCCAAAACTACAGTCACTTGGTAATCATACCACTTTTACTCTGTATTGTGCTTTAATGACCTCTTGATCCAATTGAAGAACGAAGGTAGTATTTGGTTGCAAAGTTTCCTAGCAAGCTTGCCTAACCACTATTTGAATATTTGACTATCCTTCCAGCTTTTTTATGGGCTTTATATGAACATGGGTAAACTTTTTATGTTTTTAACTCAGCAGGAACTTTTTGATTTTACAAGTTTGACCATGGGAAGTTCTTCACCATAGCACTTGCTGCTTCCATTCCAGCTAGCCTCACTTTGCTGTTCTTACTTCACTTTTACCTTATATAAGTTTTTTTGGGAGGCATTAGTATATAAAACAAAATTTATCTACTATTTACAGCCTGTTAATGTTATGCCTTAAAAAAAAGAAGCAGATGCAGAAAAATTCAGAAATAAAATGTAATTGTTTTTGCTAATATAAGCATACTCTTTGCGAAAACACAATTCACATGTTTCATTAAAAGACTTGATATATATAAGTGCAAGTTTCATATTTTTAAGGGGTGAGCGATGAGGTCCCACATTTAGAATTAACCCAATTTTTAAGTGTTTTTAGGGTGGAGATGAGGGGACAGAGGGCTTATCCAATAACTGTGTTCAATTCATGCGCAATTTTTCTTTATACCCATTTTTAATAATAATTTTTTTATTGATTTCCCGGAATTAGAAAAAGATGGTATCATTCCTAAGAGTATATGAAAACCTACTGTTACCTGCTCTAGAGAAATGCTTATTGCAGTTAGTAATACTGATACTTTTTCTCATGTTTGTAAATCCAGCTCATCACTTGTTTGAACAGACTTTACAGTGAAAATTTTGATCATCTGTTTTCTTAATACTCATATCTCAACTGATATCAGACCATGTTGTCGATTTTGATAAATGAGGATGGCACTATGAGAAATGAAAAAGTCTTGTGAAATTCTAGTTTCAAATACCATTTTTGATAGTTTGCCATAGCAGTTACAGTTGTGAAAGCAACTAAATTATGTGCCTATTAGTGCTCAGACCCAGGAATCTGAGATTTTGGATTTCAAACATTTTGTCCATTTGGGTGGTGGTGGTGGGAGAAGGATAGCTAAAATTTTCAGGTTAAGAGCTGACACTGATTTCATTCATAAATATGCTATGGAAGCTGGTGCAGCAGGACATTTCTCCACACATTGATTGATTGATTGCTTCAATTTGATTGTGTTCAATTTTGAACTTTTTGATTCAAAGATGATTTGAAATCTTATCATCGAATTGGGCAATGACTCAATTTAAATCTCCCATTTGTACTATGGCAACAATCGATACCAAAAATTTTTGTTTTCGCTCTCGAGAGTGGATTTAAACCTACAACATTTCCCATTACAATGCAATATTATCAGATAAGTGCTACTGCTAGGCTGCACTGCCTTAGATATTATATCAGACCTGTTGTATACAGTTGACATGAAACTAGATTTACTTGCTAAAATTTGAAACTGCATTTTCAGATTTGTTTAGTAAACATATCTCCGTAAAAATGATTTTCAAATTAGTGGCAATGACTCTTATCAAAATAAATTTAAATTTTATCAAAAACCAATCAAAAGCTTCACTTGCTTACTTGTTTACTTGTTTCTGGTAGCTTTAGCACGTGGGAACTTCCATAATCTAATTTAGCCATGTGCTCAAGCCTAAATTTAAACAATTTAAATTTTATTTTTATCACAAGAAATTTTTATGCTTATGCCCAGATTTTTTTTTGTTGTTACAAAATAATACTCTTAGCAATTTTGACACGTGGACCATACCGTAAATTTTATCAAGCAAAAATTGTGGCCAAATTTTGTATTTATCTTTAGTATATTTATATTGAGAATTTTAGCAATGAAATTTTATTCAACAAAAAGCCTGAATATTTTTTTTATAACAATGATTTTTCAAATATGGCATAATTCATCTTTCAAATTATCAGCAAATTCGATTTTCTGTATTTAAATGATTTAATATAAAAAGCTAAAAGGCTAAATCTTGTTTATCTATTCTGAAAACAGAACTTGATTAAACATTATTTAGAAACAAAACTTTCGTTTTTTTATAAGAAACTTTATCCCCAACCATACTATGGTTGTTTTCGATTTGAGATTTGTTTATCCCCATTATTTATACTTTAAATTTACTTGTTTTTATTGCTAGAGATTTAGAATTCAAAAATGTAGTAGTGAAATAGTAATTTCACATCCTATCATCCCTTAATTATAACATCTTCAAATTATCAATAATACCTATTTTAGGCACAAGACAATTGATCTTTTGCATGCATAGTTTTGCCGCAATCTCTTGTTTTTACATTATTTTGTCAATCATTGTAGGGTTCAGTCCAGGTTATTAAAAAGGTCATATTTTGGTTATTTTTGACATGTTTGTCATGAAAGCTGTTTTGACATTAAGTTTAGAATTTTTGACGTCCATAAAATTGTACCATTATAATTTCAATTTGCAAACAGGTATATTTTCATTATTTCTGTTACTTTTTAGGCATTTTGATTTTAAGAGTGTTTTGAATCTTTACTTGTTTTATTTAGAAACGTGTTAGGGAGTGGTTCAGCCGATATGACAATAAAACTTTGGGATATGTCTCAATGTGCATGCGTCCATACATTAACACATCATAGAGATAAAGTAAGTTCACTATAGCACAAGTAGGTTGTGTTTCTGTCAGAGTTTTCAGACCACACCTGAATTAAAGTCTTATTTCCTTCACAAAAATAAATTGAATGCTATTTGTTCTATTGACAGTGTATTTCTCTTTAATTATTATTATTTTATATCTGACCTATCCCAATCCGATAAGCTTTACACAGGTGGTGTGCACAGGGTTTGCATTGCACCTCACTACACCTCTCTTAGTCAGTCAGCCTATCCATTTGTGAATGCAAATGTATGTCACATACTTCTATTTCTGTCAATTTTAGAGAAAATTTCAGCAAAATGTCACGAAATAGTTTTTCAAAATTGAATCAATGAGTCTTTATTTTGTTATTTAGTAACGAAACAATAGCAACAGTCCTTTTTTGACAAAATTTAACCCGGCAACAGCCATTTTCTGGCAAAGTTGAGCAAGTTTTTGAAAAATTAAGTTGATAACTATTTCTTAATTTTTTATTGAGTTAAGTGACCTGGGAGTTAAATTGACTATAGTTAGAAGAACTCAAATGACCCATGTCTACCTGTTGTAAATAACCTATTGTTCTTTAAATTCAGCCCTTGGCAAATACTTTTTTTTTCCCAATTTTCTATATTTGTGAGGAGAATTTCAATTTTTGTTTATGCTTATCCATCTAACCACAAGAAAGTCAGTGTTCTTGCATGAATTAAAGTATATCTGAAACTATATATCACTTAGATTGCGAATATCATCCATCTGATGTAAAAGTTTGTCTTAGGGCTTTATTTGAGTTAACAATAAACTTTAATGTATCAGATGATGGATTTGTTATATTTGCTATAAAATTTGTTTATGTTCTTAATCTGAAGAAGCCTTTGTTTTGAGAAATATAATGAGCTTTGTTATTTCTGGAAACTTTTAAAAGTCGTGATAGCCTGGTAAATTAATCTTTGGTCGATAGTGCTTTGATTTCCATAAAAGAAAGAAAATATATTTCATTTGACTGTGCGATTCGAAAATTTTATTTTTTGTTTAACTGCAAAAAGGCCCTAGTAACTAAACCTTTTACTCATATCTTGCATAAAAAAGTTAAATTAAAATGTGCAAAATTAGTGAACGTACATAGAATTTTTCAGCTTATTTTAACAAAATGGTACGAAAAAGTAAAATTAAAGATAGATCAGATTTGTCATAGAATTGGTACCAAAAAATGTGCTTGTTTAACAAAATATCTAAATGTTTGTTTGAAAAGCTATGTTTTTTAGTAAAGCTGGTAGCAAAGTTGATTTCATTGAATTTTAAGATAATATCATGCCGAGAGAAAAATTTCCAAACATAGTTCCAATATCAAAACAAAGACCTGGAATATTTTATATTAAAAAAAAAGTTTTTTTTAAATTTTATCTGAAAATCTTTAATCTTCAAATTGATTTAAAAGTCAAAGTTCAGCCTGTGGTTTATCGTTGGAATGGTCTAATCTATTATTTCAGCAAAATCAATGTTTGTTTCGCTTTTCCGAATTATCTCGTTATGTAATTTTTCTTTAAGTGTGGGAATCTTATTGCTTGAGCCCAGTCACCTATCAATATCATAAACGTTATTTTTATGCAGGCGGTAAATTAGTTCCATTTCATAGCTTTTTGTTACAATTCTGCTATCAAAATCTTTTTTTGAGACTCATGTCAATACAATATCAATACAGAAGTTAACTCCGTCTCACAGTATGGTATAATCAATTTTTGAAAATTTATAGGACTAATTTTATTTTTTTAAAACATTCATTTTTGATGCCTTAAAAAGTTTATTTGAGGATATAAACTAATTATAATATGTTAATTTATTTTCTATAGGTTCAATCTATACAATGGCACCCTCACGAATCACAATCCTTACTATCTGGTTCATTTGATAAGTATAATTTTCTTTACTCAATTATTGTGAGAGGTCTTCAGCCTTCTAACAGCCTGAGTTGAGGTGCGTTTCCCATTCATCACTGTAGCGAATTTAGATAAGCATGTATAGTTTTAATTCAAATTTTAAAAATAATTAGCTTATGTGTGCGTATTACTGTATTGAGTAAATCAAAGAGTTTATAAAAATCTAAAGAAGTGATCTTGTTGTGTCTATGCTATATGTTCTCTCGCTTTTTTTTTTTTTTTTTTTTTTTAATAAAAATAAACTTATCTAATAGTAATATTCCGCCAAGCATTGATCAAAAGTACTGATTCATAGGGCCCTAATCTAATGGTTTATGTATGGAACCCACAAGTACATAAGTAAAGCGACCTTACCATTTTGAGTGGTTTAAATATTAGAATTTTGATATTTTATGTCTTTTCTGTTATTTTGCATGTATTATTTAGATTATAGCCAATCTGTGAAGTTTTAATTAAATTTTTGTTAAAAAAATTATTTGAAATATTTTGCATATCTTTTTTTTTTGGTGAAAGTTTCTGAAATTGTATTCAAAAGAATATATGTAATAAATGTCTAATAATAATCTATTTAAGCACATTTTTTGATTAAGTCTTTGATAATGTTATGTGGTAATGTTGTTCTTTAAATTGCAAACTCATTTAATGCTGCTTAATTTAATGCTGCTTATGTATATTTTGTATTTGGCATTGATTATTAACTTCTCTGTTATTTAGAAAAGCTGTTCTTCTTGACTGTCGTTCTCCAAATGTAAGACATATATTAAATTTTATACTTTTTCTTTCTCTGTGTTAAAGTTTATTTTAATTTAGCCATGAAATTATTTTACATTCAAATTTAAATTTCAACATTTCATGCTCCCCTGGGATGATTTTTATTGGAATAAATACCAGTCACCCTCATTGAGGAATGTTATTTAAACACAGAGCTGAAACTAGAACAAAAATTATAATATAAATCCTGGTGAGATAAAATAATTCACTGGCTATCAGGCAGTTTAATAGCTGAACTTGTTAATGCTATAATTTAGTGAGTATTCAAACATTATTTTGTCATACAGGTATTTAAAGCATAGTCAATACCAGGGTAATAAGTACTAAAACATTATTTTATCATACAGGTATATAAAACATGGTCAATACCAGGAGAATGTGAAAAAGTGTTATGGAACCATCTCTCACCGTGTAATTTTTATGTAAGTGTTTAATAAGGTTTTTTTTTTCTTTTTTTTTTTTTTTTTAAAGAATAATTTGCTTAAAACTTGAAATAATCCTGCAACTGATTAATTTTTGTAATTAAACAAAAAATTACAAACTCGCAAGCACAATATTTTGGTCTGACAGTTTCAATTTACAATTTTCATTGCTCGCTTGTGAATTGAGTCTAATTTTTGCTGCCAGGTTTAAATGATATTGATAAAAATTAGACTGCAGTAGATGACACTGGTATTACGACACTTTTGTATATTGATTTAGCTGCTTCTTGTGAAAGATTTGTTCATAATCGGTAGTATAAGCATAGTTGCAAAGAAGCTTTCTTTGCGATGCTGGTGAAATGATTCCTCATATTAAGTGTTTTATCTACTGTTAAACCCAGATATTTGTACGAAGTAGTGTTAGATATTTGAGTGTTTTTTGTAAAAATGTTAATGTCAGCACACTTAGAAACTTAGCCGGTGTTCCAAATGTCAGGAGTTCAGTTTCAGTGTCAGGAGTTCACATTTCTCATAATGTTTCATTGTGGCAAACAATTGTTTCTGCAAAGAGGTGGTGCCTTGTTGTATTTTGCTGCTTTAGAAAATTTATTTAGTTTTAAGCAATAAACAGTAATGTATCCAAACATAATTTACCCAAAATGTTTAAAATATACACTTAGTACTTGTTTAAAAAACTTGATTAGAAGAAATAGCCCCAAAAGCACTTAGAAAATTGTTTGAAACTTACTACCTGGGTAACTTGCAAAACAACAGTTAAAAACACCTATGCTTGTTTGGAAATAACTGAACAATGGGCTGTTGTAACTCATGCATAGTGATACTTACTGAGTATAAACCTAGTTTAAAAAAATAGATATTTTTATTTTCTGGTGCAATATTACGTAACTCACTTTCTTCCAATATTAAAAAAAAAAATAAAGATTTTACCTGGCTTGACATTTATCAGTTTTGCTTGTGCATAATTACGTTATAAAAAATGTAATATTATGTAAACAGATACCTCAGTTGATAGGACATTTGACTCTCAACTGTAAGGTTCTGGGTTCAAATCCGGGCAACGTCCACTCAGCTTATGAGTAGCATTTGATTCGATTCAGTGCAATAAGTTTATGGTTTTCTGGCTGAGCGGTTATTTATCATAAGCCAGAAGTACGCCAGAACCTTTGGTGATAATCTCTTAATAAGCTTGACTTTTGATGATCTCCCCTCGTTATGGGAAATAAAAAGAAATAAATAAATTATTTTTATTTATAAATTATTCAAGTGTGTTCATACAAAAATGTACTGATCTGAAGGTTTTTCCAAGATTTCAAACCTTATTTGACTGGTGATTATAAAGTTTTATACTATCTTGTTTTTGTTACTTATATGCAAAAAGGGAAATGCTTTTTTACAAAACTTTTAATTACATAAAATTAAATTACCTAGTTCTATAAAACTGAAAGAGTATTTAAAACCTGTTGTATATTTGGGGGTCTATCCGGGTGTATGTGACCATATGTAATAATTAAGACTTGTTTTCATATTATGTAAACTTGAAAATTCTTTTAGATGTTGTTATTTTAATATTGATTCCAAAGAATCTTATTTTAACCTCATAAAAACTTATCGTAGAAAATGTTAAATTTGTACTTAAAGACCATAGGACTTTCATTTGCATCAATGGACACAAATATATGTTTATTCATTAAAAAACTATCCAATAGTGTGTTATAACTCTTGGTTTAATTGCAACTCTAAGAAAGAATTTTGAGCAGTGATATTTTAGATAATTTAAAGTTTGTTCCTCACTTTGAGCTTTTTCATCATTCTGTGTGCTAAATTATATTGGTTTACTTATATCAATTTTTGTTTTCGCAGGTTAGTTGTGATGATGGTAGTGTCTGTTATTTTGATGTGCGAGCAGAACAACCTCTCTATACCATACATGCTCATGAAGAGGCTGTTACAGGTAAGAAAATCTGCCAAAATTTTTGGTTGTGGAAGTTGCCAAATTAATTCTACTCATTAATTTTTTTTATTTTGAATAATTTCCTAATTAAGAATAATTAAGCAGATATTCATTTAATTGAATTTTTTGTTTTGATTCCGTTTTAATTTTAAATCTGTTAAGATAAAAATCTAACACAAATTTGTCGTTATACTCAGAAATATGGATTTCAGCATTCTGATAAAACCTTACTAAATTAAATTTATGATTATTTGGAGTTGCTTTTTTTTTTTTAGGGATGGCTTTAGCTGGACGTATTACTGGATGTCTCACTACTGTATCGACTGATAAAAAACTTAAAATATGGAACACTACGGATAATAAACCAACATGCGTTTTATCACGTGACGTGAAAATGGTAAAATTAAATTTATATTTGAAAACTTTTCAGACAGGGTCATCAAATTCTTTATATCAATGGTTGAATATTTAAAGCATTTTTAAAATTTCATCTTTTGACAACTTGTTGATTTAATAGAAAATTGAGACAGATGTGTCTAGTTTTGTTTTTTCATAGTTTTGATATTTAGAAGGGAAACGAAAAAACTACGCAAAATTAGGTTATGAAAATGTACTGTTAGCAACTTAAGTGTCACTGTCTTAGTATTGCATTGTTTTGCCTTAGTGTAAAAAACCCTTTATTTAAAACGCTTCTAGTGTGTTTCAAATTAAGTGCGTTAGAATTGCAATTTTGGAGAAGCCAGCCTCACATCTGCATATTATGTTTTCATGCTTTACATCAAAACAGAGCAGGCATCCTTACAAATATCGTTCTAGTTTTTACGAATATTTTTATTATGTGAAGCTTAAAGGGTTATTTTAAAACTGAGTTTGTCTTTGACAAGTCAGTTTTTGAAATGAACTTGAAAACAAACAGGACTTTTTTTATATCATAATAACCTGTAAAAGAAATTATTTTCAGTTAAAATAATAATGTATGCGTTGGCATCTTCTTGGAGACTATTCAAGACTATTTTAAAGGCATAGGTTGACCCCTGTGGCTTTATTAAATCTGGTGTTACCATCCTACTTCATGGGTCTGTGAAGAGAGTGATTTTAAATATAAATATAATTTGCCATTGGAATTTTCAACTGACACAATTTTTGTAAATTGTATTTTCTGGTTGTGTTGGAGCTTTTGTATGAGCTAAGAAAATATTATTTCTGATTATTTTTGCTTGTTGGTCATATTTTTTGTCAACTTCTAAATTTTGTATGATCTTAGAAAATATTGTTTCTGATTATTTTGATAAGTTAGTTACTTTAGATATTTTATTAAAAGACTTGACCTTAGCCCCTAAACAAGCTTAGTCCAAAAGTAGCATTTTTTTAAATTTTGTTCCGGTTATTCTGATTTTGCTGAAATTTCGTATAAAATTTTGTAAAACTGTTACTGATAATTTAAAAGAAATTTCATCAAGCATTTTGCCTATTTTTAAAATGAGTAAAATTTTATTTAAAAATAGAGTTTTGTTATTTTTCATAATTATACTTACATTTTTTGGATATTAGAAAATATCATTTTCTATTAATATGGTATATTGGCCATTTTTAAAATGCTATCTAACCCAAAACAAGTCAACTGTTGTGCTAAATAGATTTTTTGCCTTTTGTAAACAATTGTTCTTTTTCTTCCAGATTTTATATAAAGTAAAAAGTTATTTTAGTGTGTCAGTGGTTTGAAAAAAATTTCTTAAACTGAAGACTTTTTATTTTTTTAATTTTGGTGAATTTTAGGTGTTCTAGCTATAATTATTTCAATGAATTATCACTTTTACAGGGTGGTATAAACTTTGTTAACACATGTCCTGATTCTGACACTTTGTGTGCATTTGGTGGTGAGAAAGATGGTGTGCGTGTTCTTGATATTATGGAAACTAGCCAAGGCATGTTTTTAATTATTAAATTCATTGTTGAAAATCATAGTTCTGTGAAAATACCAGTTTCTGACTAAAGTTGGAAGGCATAAAGGTCAAATTTTTCTTCTAAGTAAACTATTTGTAATGTGGCTTGTATTGATATTTTTCTAAATTCTATAGACAATATAATATTTTATTAAGTTTGTCCTTTGGTGGTGCGCAAATCTCAATTTTAGGACACTTTTTGCATTCTTATGGCTCAGATTTTTTTCAGAAATTAAATAATTGTTGGAAAAAATGTTTATTGCACGATTTTAGGATAAAACATTTAATTTCTAGACAAATTTTTCCTTTTGTGGAAGTTTGGATTTTAAAATAGCATAATTTAAAAACAAAATTTTTATAAAATAATTTCAGCCCAGAAAATGTGTTTTTTTGGTTCAAAGAAAGTGGTGAATACATCAATTTTGAAAAATTTTTAAATTCATAAATTCAATTTCCTATAATTAGGCTGTTTTGTGCTATAAGGTAAAAAAATATATTCTTCACACAGTTATGGACATAATATTTTACGAAAACATAATGTTAGCCAGTGTAAAATAACTCTTAAGGTGAGTTTTCTCATTAAAATCGAAATATTTTTACGAAAATATGAGGAATCTTTTTACCTGCTGAAAATATTTTAGCTGCAAATCCTTAGCAGCATACATATTGTTAAATTACATACTTATAAATTTTTTTCAGAACAGATAGTTGAAGTTATTTCAAAAATTGAAAACCAGTAAAACATTCTTTGATTTATATCTTCATCTTTAAAATTATCGTTTTTTAAAAAATTTTGCTTTTTTAACAATTTCTAAAAAGTGAGTCATGGAATTATTAGTATTTATCGTTTGATCCAATTAATCATGTGCAGTGGAAATTCCTCCTTTCTTTGTGAGGTATCCTTTATTGACTTAATTTTATTTAAATGGCTCATTTTGTTTCAATTTGAATTTTTGTAAAGGTATGTGGCTGTTATTATTATACGTTTTTAGTAATGTTTTGGTCTCACTTATAATTTGGGATCACTTAAATAAAAATTGCCAATTATTTTTTTGAGAATATTTAAGAAATTGCTGTTGATAATAGTGATGAGATATTAACATTTTAATCAATATTATTCTCAACTTAATGTTAAAGATTTTTATATAATATGAGATATGAGATAACATATTAACATATTCCTTAAACAAGAAGTCTGCACGGCAATCATTCCATGTGACGTAACTTGGAGACTTTGATGAGCCTTAATCTTTGAGGGGATGGTCAGACAGATTTTTCATTTTGGTAATGAACAGATGAGAAAAAGTATTTTTTAAATAAGAATTTATTTTGTCATTCAATTTTTTACTTTACAGACCAGAATTGTTGTGTGACGTGGTGTAATTTGCATAAACAGAACTATGGATACATTTTTTTGATTCTGTCTGAATTGGGTAAAGCTCTGTTTAAACATATTTTACTATGAACAGTATTACAGTATATAAATTACCAGAACAAACAATTAATTTTAAAAACTAATTTCCAGAAGCACAAATGGGTGATAATTGAGTGTGGCGTGACGTAATTTTTAGTGATGTGACGTATAAAGTGCAATTTATTGATCTAAGGCAAATTGAGATTGTAATTTCGATCATTATGAAAGTGCTAAATTCTAAATACAGTAAAAGCAAACTACTAAACAACCTTATGGCAACTAATCTTGGTGAAACCTTTTTGGTAGGTGGACATTTTGAGAGAATTGTTTGGCAGATGAGGAAATAACAGGTGTTTACAAAGTTTACAACTTTTGTTTATAATAAATTTGAAGTCAGTTATTAGTACTTCAGTAACCATTTTCGACCTTTTTTGCCGTTAGCATCATATTGAATAAGAGTTAGTACAATATCAGTACAGAACACATGACTAAAAAAACCATGCCTTCTTCTCTTCGAATTCATATTTGGTTATCTCAATTTTCCACCACCTTTTCTATTCTTCATACCTAGTAAAAAACCACATTTTTTTCTCCGCATCTTGGTAATTAATTTCTTTTAGATTTATTTATGTGTTGTTTTTCAGAAACCTCCTTATTCACACACAATACTGGTTAATTGAGTGTCAAAACCTGCAGAAACTCCTTTGTTTATGGTTATGTGGGGTTCAGAGGAGACTGGATATGCACAATTCTTCCACAAACTTGTAATTTCTTCCCAGACCTCGATGACATGCATCTTTGAAATGCCTTTTACCTCAAACAAAATTTCTACTTTTCTTTTAATTGTTTATAGCAGACTCATCAATATAACACTTTAGAACTTTTAATAAGACTTTTTAAATTACAGTCTGCTCCTTGACATGAAATTACTCATTTACCATAATGAACATTTTTTATTATTTTATTAACTAAATCAGTGTTTGCCTCTAAAACACTTTTATATTAATTTGAAAAAATTTTTTGTAATAAAATAGCATTTCCTTTCTTTTTTTTGAAGAAAATTTTGAGTAATCTTTGTCTGTCATGTGTCTGGTTTTCCCCCTTACAAATGTACGAACACTGATTTTGCTGTGATATTAGGTTCTGATTCTGCAGTAAAATATCACAAAAAAAATCCAGTTAATGTGTTATTTTATTGATCCAATATGCGTATTGTTTCGGACCAAAACAGGATCAAGCTTTTTCTTGTTTTGCTGATATTTTTAAATTCGAAACCAAAAAGGTCAGACTTTTTCTTAAAATTAAATATATTTTAGTTTGGTTCAAGAAATATGTCCTAACCCTGCTTAAGTGTTTCTTTTTTTTATTAGAAAAAATTTTAGAGATACATTGGTCACTTGGTTCAGCCTCGCTAAATTTTTTTTTGTGAGTTTTTGACCCAAATTTCTTACTTTAAAAACCTTTAGCTCATTGCTACAAAGATTTTTAGCAAGCATTGCTATGTGAATATATGCTCTAATCGGAAGAAAATACCAAAGAAAAAACTTTTGATCATCAGTTATCATTTTTATTTCATTAAATTAATTTGACTGTTCTAGTTACCAAAATTTTTCATTCTCCACACTTAAACTTTTATCCGACTTTTATGATCAAATCGGTAAAGCTAATTTGAATACATACACAGACAATTTTATGTCCATAAGCAACACTATATTTACATTAAACTTATAGCAAAATTTTATTTTGTTATAAATATGTAATCTCTCTGCTTAATCGGCGGTACTCGGTTCATCAAGTTTAGAGTAGATCACTTTTAGAAAACCTAGATTATGGAACAACTTTCTTGTTGACAATGAAAGAAATAATATGTCTCAAGTTATAATTTGATGTTCACAGGGGGCTTGGTGACTCAAGCATCTCATTTGCATTTGTTTTCCTTGAAATGTTTAAAACACATGTTCAAAATTTTTCAAAAAATTTTTTTTCTTAGGTTATCTTTTATGGCTGGACTGAAAAGATATAGAAGGTGTCTGTCTGTCTGTCTGTCAATAATTTCCTTTTGTAAAAAATATTTTAAAATTTTGTAAAATAATAGGTAAACAGCACTTTCAAAGTGACATCACTCAAACAACTCATCAAAAGAATGAAATATCCAAAATCAATCAGCAAGCAGAGGTTAGCTTTTTTTACCTTATTTTTTTGGATCGTTCACACTTTATCGGAATTAAACCATTTATGTGTTTGTAATAGCTTATTTTTAAAAATATTGATATTAATTGTTTATAAAAGTTTGAAAAATCTATGGTTTACTAAAAAAAAGAAATTTTACAGTCTTGCACCATATTTTGCTTGATATTTTTAAACCGTAGATGTCAAGAAAATGTTTTCATTTTTTTTTTTTTTTTTTTTTTTTTTTTCATTTTAATGAATAAATTTTGATAGATATATGACAATAAATTTAATTCAAACACACCAAAAAAGAAACAAACCAATTATTCATTTATTCCATTATTAGCGTCATAGTAAACTTAAAGAAAATCAGCGTTTAAAAATTATTCTAACATCCTAACATGAATCACCGATGAACCTAAAAATTTGATAAAATTTTTGAGAGAAAGCTGGTGACCTTCCTTACGCTTCCGATAATATACGAACTAGGTTTTTTTTTATCATGGGGTCAGACTTACTACTCAAGGTTAACAAAATTGGTTTCGATATTTTACCTATTCTACTCAGAATTAAATCACAAATATTTTAATTCATACTAGTTCTTTTTTAATATTTGTATGGTGTGTACTAATATTTAGAGGAAACCAGTCTGAAATGATCTGTGTTGATGTTTTGATAATCATTACTCTCTAAATTACAGATTTAATAGTTAGTACTTAATAATATACGAATTCAACAGTAGTAACTAAAGGGATTCAACAGTTAGTAATTACTAATGCACAGATTCAACAGTTAGTGATTAATGCACAAATTTAACGTTATAAAATGAAAGGAAGGCGCGATATCCAATAGAAAGTAATTTTTAATAGGATTCGACGGTTATTAACGACTAAGGTGTGTATTTAACAATTAACCCTGCATAAAGTGCAGATTCTACCATTAGTGATAAGGTACAGGTTCAACTTGTTAATATTTAAGGCTCAGCTAGTAGTAGTGCAAAGATGCTGGTTAAAAAGTTATTACTACTGTTTAATTTGCTGATTTGATAATTAATCATGTCTAAAGCATGTATTTTGCAGTTAGCACTATTTGTCTAAAGTAAAGTATAGTAAAATTGAAATAACAACATGTTTCATATTAGTAACGTGAGGCCAACAAATAGTTTTATATCAATTTATTGCAGGAGGGTTCATGAGTTTGGTTCTGGTGTATTTAGTGCTCCCATTTGAGCTTATGGTAAAGAAAGCTCTAGGATCCAGAGACCAAAACCTTATCCGCTTGGCCAGAAAACATAGATAGGTGCGGATTGGACAGTTAGTAATCACCATTGTTCGAATTTGAAATATTGATACTGACTTACTATATAAACTGGGAATTAGACCTTTAAAATAAATTTTTTCATAGAGAGCATATAAAGACATAATTTTAGATATGGATTTAAATATGATGAAATATTATTTTTATTGGATAAACATTAATATTATTTAAAATTAGTAACAATAGTATTAATAGCAGTATGTGTGATCTCCATTGCTTTCTAGATATATTGAATTTGACAAAGAAAGATTATATATGTTATAAATTCAAAAAAGATTGTGAGCGTCGTTGTACATAAGATATATTTTGTTAATAATAACCCAATAGACACAGACATACACATACACAAAGTCTAATGTTTTATTTTTATGGCTGGATTCAAGATGAATTAGGTGATGTGAAAAATAAATCGAACAAACATCCTATGCAATCTGTAAAAACTCTTAAAATCCATGTTAGAGATTTTGGATTGAAAATTTTCCAGGCAAAGAATTTAGTTTAAAATCTAGCAGTTAAACTTTCCCGGGAGATCACTCGACTGCTCATCCCAATTAATTTGAATTAGTATTCGATTCGTTGTACTATTACGAAAAAATGTTGCTGCTTACTGTCAACTTTTTGGGAAATATTCAATATAAATTATTTTTATTCCTTATTTCATAAGTTTTCCAAGCCTTTGGTACGGTGTTATGTTGGTAATCCACGCATATTGAGTCCGGATCTCATCTCTGAATTTTCACCCAGGGAACAGAAGCTGCAGTGAATTTTGGGTGGCTGTAAGCCATTGTAATGCATGGGACTGAATACCAGGCAGTATAACTTGGCGAAACTTCAAAGCCCAATTAGCATAGGTAAGTAATTAAGTATTTATTCTGCCAAAAATATACATGCGTTATTTAAATTTCAAGGTAAGATAACAGACAACAAAAAGCAACAAGGATAAACAATCAGATTAAAAACAAATTTTGGCAAGGGTAGGCACATAAATTTTCTGGTACAACAGTATTTCTGTTGTGGGTACCTTTCGAAACCTTTCAAAATAATGACTATTTTCAGAAGTATTAAAAGAATAGATAAGAATTAGCAACCATCACGTACAAAACCGCATGAAAAGGAAGTACCTTGCATAAACTGTCTCTGCTAGAACATTGGTTTAGGGACCTATGCTCTTTACATTACCAATGTACAGTGAAGACGTAGGAGAAGACGTCCACTCTAAACCTTTTTCAAGCAGGTACAAGAACTCACTGAAATGGGACTCATGACACTAATTTATCAACCAGCAGGAGGACTTGAAGAAAACGTGTAATCGGATGGTTTACCACTCAAACTCCCGAGTATATATTTATGAAAATAGTATAAAATAATTTTTCATTCATTAGAAAAATAATACTATATAAACTGGGAAAAATACTAACAATAAGGATTGATTGTAAACATTTGGAGATAGAAATCAGCATATTAGAAAAAAAAAAATTGTAGAAACGGAGCTCTTCTTGTAAACAATAATTGCTAAAAAAAAACCTACGAAAGCTTTTATTTTGGGTAAACAGTATCCTATTGGTGTTAAACGATAACTGGCATAAGCTCATGAATTGTTGTGGTTTCATGTTTGCAACTACCATTAGCCGGATTGTTAACTAAAATTGCAGATGTTATATATTTGTTATGTTTTTAAGTTCAAAAAGTATGAAAAATTATGATTCTGTAATATGTTTTTGGAACGAACGCATGTTTTTGCGAAAACATGAACAGGTATTTTTAAATTGAGGATTATAGATGACTTGACGTAATTAAAGAAAAGATTGTTTTTTGAGATACTTAGATATAGATTTCTGGGAAAGTCAGTGTTAGAGCGCTAGTGAGACAAATATAGATCAGATTTTTCAGATCTTATACATAATGGTCTAAGTCGTTTTTTTTCGACTGGATAATTGTTAAATGCTATACAATGGTTTTTTAATTTTTCATACTTGAAAAATGTTGATTGATTCAGACGATAGACCCTAATTTTCCTGTGCAGTACTAAATTTCCAGGTTGAATCCACACCTCATAGTGGAAAGCTATGTGGTATCTCCACGCACTTGACTAAATGTTTGAGTAATCTGCCAAAAGTTTATAGTAAAAGGCTACAGCCATTTGTTTGTTTTTAACTTTAGACATTAAAGAAGGAGTATAGTACTCACTTCAGCAAAAAATTACGTCATTGGGAAAATTTTCGTCGTGTGTCGCTACATCTCGACACACTCATAACTATTTTAAATTCTCCACTCAGAATAGGGTTAATCAGTAGTAACTTTCTAATCTGTCGGTTGCTAGTTGGTCATTGCTAACTGTCGAATACATGCATTAGTCTTAACTAACTATCGAATCTGTATCTTGGTCACTCTTAGCTTATATATATATATATATTCGCTGATACCATTTATCAAATCGTTCATTAGTATTTATTCAAATACGCGATTTAATCAATAATGTCTGTCAAATCCGCGTGCTAGTCATTACAAACTGTCGAAAATAGCTACTAATTGAAGTGCTCAGGTGAGTTCAAAAACATCTCAGTATCAATCATTACTTGAGAAAATGCAAAAAGATTAGTAGACTTCATGTCATAGTTTCTTGAAAAAATGTGTGTGGTTACAGCAATTCTTGATCTGGCATAGCGTCTATTTTACAATTTTTAATTACCGTCTGAATTGATTATTAATTTCAATGGTAAATTCACAAATCTGGTCCTCAAAATTCTGTATTTCGCTGCAAAAAACGCGACCCACTTACTTTTAAGTAATTGAAAAATAACATTGTTTTTTTCCGCTTAAAAAACTAATTTTAATTTGAAAAACATCGAAACGTCCATTGAATTTAGCGATTTGAAATCAAGAAATAAAAATTAATGCATACTTTTTTGCCCTTGGTTTTTAAACATATAATCGAAACACCAGAGGAATAAAAGAAGGTTTTTGGTTTTTTGTTTTTTAAATTTCCTCATGCCCGAGAGCCAGGCGTAAAGCAGCAGAACACATTTTATTCCAAAATGTGATTTTGTGGTTTTCCTAAGAAATCTAAATTTTGTCGTTTAAAGAACTTTTTAATATGTTTGTATTAATCGTGACTGGAGACTGGTTATTCTTATTTGTCTAGGAGTCCATTATTCATTTAACTGTTTGTCTGTTTAGCTATCTGGCGGTATTTCAATGGATATTGAAGGATCTGTGGACGCTTTGAAAACACTAACATTAAAAAATGACAACAATGAAATTATTAAAAAGAAGAAAAAGAAAAAAAAGAAAGAAAATTCTAAATAAAGAAAAAAAAAAGATGATTACTGCGTTTTTCAATATCTCAGTCTACGAATAGTGTTTTTTATAGTCGTTCAAGACGGCTTTAAAAGCAATACGTAAAGCAGTGTGTCGGTGACTGTAGTTATGGCTGATCTGAGAATGAAACTTCCACTTAATTTTAGGAACTAAATCAAAACGATTGATAATATCAAAGAAGGCCACAGAAATTCAAGTAAACATATGTTATTGTCATGATTCTAAAAGCTATAGAAACTTGCAATTTACCTAGTTTCGTTTTTAAGTTTTTCAAAACAAAAAATTTTTTTTTATGAATCTGCGGGCCGTTCGAATTTGACAGTCAAGAATAAACGTGTACAGAAAATCTATATTTTTATATTGAAATTTAGAGGAAATATTTTTAGCCGGTGATAGAAAACTGCATTTTCAGTAAAATAAATTTTTGAACATTGAATTTTTTAGATACTAACAAAAGACATGTTTCTCAGTATCTATATTTGCTACGTCAATGTTGTAAATTAACTTGGGCCTATTCATTGCAACAATATTTATGGCTTTTAAAATTTAGTGAGCATAAAATAAACTGGATGTAAGTCGACCTAATATAGAGCGTGACTGTTTTATAATGCTATGGAATGTTTTTAAGAAGAGGTTTGACGATGGAACTTCTTTAAAGAATTAACAACTCTTTCATTTGGTTCCAGATTAAAGTAATTATTTTAAATAAACTCATGATAACTCGAAAAACTTAACTTAAAAAAGCAAAAATGAGAAAATCATTTATGCTTAGGTTTCATTTATATTTATTCTCCACTCCTTTGTTTCAAACAACCAAAAAATCGTTCTGTATTTATTTTGAGGTAGCCTCAATTTAAAGTTTCGTGCAATATACAGCGATATGCCAGATAGATAATGGCAAGAGATCTCAGATTGTCTATCTTTAATTTTGAAACCGTTGCTATGGAAATGACTTCACATTACTTTAGGGAATGTTTTATCAAGTATCGATCATTTCAGCTTTATTTTTGGGGGAGGAGGGGAGTGATTCATTTCAACCAGGGACATACTTTTCTGGGATTTTGCAATAGTAATGATTAGCAATTGTTAGGTTTTCGAATGAAAAAAGTGACAGATTATTACCTCTTGGCAGAACCTAATGAGTGCAAAAGCAAATCCAGAGGTTATAGTCGACTTTATGACGTATTCTCGCTTTATTGTGATTCACCTTTCGAGATCGTAGAATAATATTTCATTTTAAAATATATATGTCTAATATTATCAATAAGAGCAAATATATAGCAGAGGAGTAATATCTAATAAGTAATATAATACATCTAATTTCAGAACTTTTTCTCAAACGGTTTGGATGCTATGATGTGCAGTGATTTTAAGAAAAACCCATTTTCGAAATGACCAACAAAAAATATAAATCTAATTCCATAAACATCTCAAGATTTGCATTACGGTCATAGTCTTCTTATAAAAAAACCTTCGGTATAACATTCTGGTTGTAGACCGCATTCATTTAAAACGGAGAATTCCTCTGATGTAATCATTAAAATATATGATTGGTGATGTAACACCCACTTTTAATCATTTCGACCAACATAAGTTGACTTAAGGAAGTGGTTCCACAACATATAAGAAATATAGAGGGCTTTTATTTATTAAATAATTGCATGGCTAATTAAGATATTGTAGAGCGCAACGAATTGGATTTATTGATAAGACTGAGGAAAAGGAAGGTGTAACACATACAGCTGGTTTATATTTAACACACCATATAGATATCTATACAAGTTTACTATTAGCACTCCTAATTTTTTTATATTTACGGTAACTTTATACTTTCTGTGACCATTTTGTATTGTGGAAAATTCCGCGTAATCAGTCTTTGGTGTGCAATCCTATAACTGTCTTTGGTAAACAAGATATCTTACTTTAGTGTTGCTATAGCTTGGTGTAACGGAAAAATGTTCTTTGTTTAATTTAAAACAGGCTTGAATTTATAATTTAGCTTTTTAAATTTATATTTAAGTCTGTTTTTCTCAAAATGTGCTTTTTCAACTTAATTTTAAACATATCTCATGATCGGCTGAACCTATTGTTCTGAGATTTTTATAGTATATTCACCTATATGATGTCTACTGTAGCAAATTTAGGTTAAATTTATGTTTGGCCATTGAGTTATGTCATTTTGAAGTTAGGTAAAACGGACCAATTTGTGGGAAAAAAAGGGGACACGCAATTCAAAGTTAACCAGTCATGATATAAACATGCATTTGTGGCAGTAGGTATCACCAATTTCAACCTGCTTTCAAAATTTCAAGTCCATTACATAGATGGTTCCTGAGTTAAGTTACGCAGCGGAAAAGCAATTTTTAGGCGTTCGCGGACCAAAAATTTTCAATTAGAGCTTTTTTACTTAACTTTGTACAAATATCCACCTAATGCCAAGTTTCACTGTATAGATATGAATAGCAAAGAGGTTAGCTTGTATAGTACCATTTTAAAACTGACTTCAAATTCAAAAAGTAGAATAAATTTCGTATCTAAAGAAATTCAAAAAAATTAGAGGTTTTCATGATGTTATTAGTGTTAAGGCCTTAATTATATAAAAAAAAAAAACTTAATTCGATTTTTTAAAAATCTGATTATAGCAATAGATAATTCTATCGTCACGAAATGATAAAATAAAAACGGTTTTATGAAAGAAGCGGTTTTCAGAAAGTTTCTGTCAGTTATGGGTGAATCCTAGATTAGATCATTGCTCATAATAAGTTTTTTAAATATTTGCGTCAAGCCAGAATATAAATCACAAATTCCACAGTAAGTAAACAATCACAAAAATAAACAAACATTGAACTGCCTGCGTTGGTTAAACACCTTGAATTTTTTAGCGAATTTTGAAAAGAAACTGAATGTAAGATTAAAAATAATGTGCCACAAGTCTATTCTCTAGAGAGAGAGAGAATGTTATATTTAACGTGGGAAACCAACAAATTGCCGAGACAATATTTCCAGACGGGCCCACGTGGCGGGTCTTGCAGTGCTTAGAACGCCCATATGCGTCTTCGAAATTCACTCAACCAAACAACCCGACAAATTTGAGCTAGCGCTGCTATACGCAATGAGTTTTTGCTCAGAGATAACATGGAAATAAATTTCCGCCATAGGTGGGAGTCGAACTAGTAACCTTTCGCTCTGGAGTCAAACGTCCTACCACTGTGCCAACTCCTAATTTTCGTGCGGATTCTTTTTCCAATTATTCGCTCGAATTAATTTTTGCGAACAAAATATTTCCAAAAATTCCATGTTTATTAGTTTCCGAAAGACAGGCCCGATTTCTCCAACAAAAATACCTCAACCTTTAAGTATTGCAGTAGTTTAGTGTTTTAACGGTTGTTGACGGACGCTTGTGTTGGTTTATTTTTAACAATAAAGTTTCTACTAAAAATTTATAACGTGTCCAAAAAAATTACTCTTGCCCGTTCTTCTGCTCGTTCACACAGTTATTTTCAAGGATCTTGGTAATAGTTCTGAAATGATGATTAACACCTTTCAAAAACACTTGATTTCGAGCCTACGCTATTCCTATAAAAACCTTAAATTTTTAATTGTAACTAG
>JAUZNK010011337.1:0-40612 GCA_035046665.1 Euphysa ruthae
TATATAATAATGAATAAAAGTTATGGAAGATATTGTGAAGTATTTTAAGTAAATTCGGACTGGAAAGAATGATTTGTCTTTCATTCAAAGAAATATGTGGCTATGAGAGATTTGAGAGCAAGAAGCGATGATTGTGGGTTTTGCAGATATACAATATTAAATGTTGGAAATCAAAGCTGTGATGTAGGTTTTAATTGCTTTTATACCTGAACAAAGTTTATGTTACTAGTAGCGTAAATAAGGGTAAATTTTAAACAATCTTACAAGGCAACTCACTTCCAGCACCACAACTCACTTCCAGCTCTTGCAGCTTAACATTACTGTAAGTTACTTCTGGTTGTTTTTGTTTTTTGCTGATTAACGTCACTCGATCATTGATCTGCTTAAAAGCCTGTCACCTACATTCGGATTTGGGAAACATTTAGATCTATAGAAGATCACAATTTTTATACTTTAAAATGTATGGAAATATTGTAAATAACAAAGCAATATACAAAAACCTGTTTCACCTTTGGAATGACAGTCTCTTTGAAATGGACTATCCATCTTATCAGTAACAAAATAAAGCCACACTTGTTTCATGAAAAATGCTTTCTATAAAACTGTGACTATGTGACAAATAACAGACAATTCATGCTGATCTCTATTGATAGAGGTAAGACTCTGTGAAAGATTATTATTGGACCATGCTGGTTAGTTCAGATGTATTTGCAATTATTTTAGTCAATAGATATTTTATATGAAATATATACACCAATAATCCATAATGAAACATGTTAGTTGCAAGAGTTAAATTACTTCCGTCAAGAATTATGTTATTTTATATGAAAGGTAAAGTTTGAAAGTAAGGTTATAAAGTCTTAGAGAGGTATTTTTTAGAAGGTAATTTATTTCATCCATGTATGAAAAGTGGTAGTGTTTATAAAATATAATTCTATATTCTTAATCGGTGCTGCTGATAAAGATATAGTGATATTTTGGTATTACCTCTATATACTCATGGTCATTTAATATCATAAAAAACTCTAATGTAAAAGTACCTGCAGGAAATTACTTATTTTTGTGAATTTAGAGAAATATATTTAAAAAAATATATACTATTATTATTTTTCATTTTTATCTCAGATATTGGGATATCTGATCTGATAAATAATTGTGGCTATATGTCAGTGCTATTTTTCATGAAGAACAGAAAAGAGGTTGGTGTCAAAAAACGATATGCCCTTTATACATGAAGTTATTTTCAAAGTAAAATTTGGCCTAAAATTTTATGTAGAAATGTACCGTGAGATTTTTTGACATTTTGCGCTCAAACTTTGGTAGCTGTGTTTTTTTTTTTTTTTTTTTTTTTTTTTAATTGGAAGTTGAGTTTTTGTAATCAGAAATTCAGAAAAACTGAAATAATTTAATTCTATTCTACTTTAGTAAAAAATTAATTTGAAATCTGTGACTTCAAATTTTAAACTATGGATGGCAAGCAGATTTGTATTCATTATATAATTTCATAAACACATTTTTTTTGGACCCCTAAGAGAAAAAGATCCTATAAATTCATGCTCATTGGTCTCTTTTTTTTTTTTTTTTTTTTTGATATTATAATACCAAAAAAGGAACACAATGCTGGTGTCGTTGATTACTAGTCTGTGTATGGGTTTGTCCAAACTTCTCTACCTGGCCAGATACAAGGCTTAGGCTAATAAAAAAAATAAGCTCAAACAATTTTTCTAATTATTTCCATGTCATTAGTAATAAAAATTTTCTAACATTCTGCGCAAATTGCATGTCTGGAAAAATTCTGGTTCTCAACTTATGACCCAGAACTCTTTTGATCAATAAGTATGGTCAATTTTTCAAAATCTTTCATCTTTAGTACAACTTGGAACGTTTTTTTAGCATAGAATAGATCTTTGTGATGATGTAACACAATAAAAAGAACTTATTAATGGTGTTAATAATGACTAGTCTGCCATGGACATGCCAAAATTGTGTCAATTTTTAATCCCAAAACAACTGATCAACAATGCTTTAAAAAATTAGGTGTGAAGTTTGTGGTCCATAGAAATTATTTTTTGATCTATATATTGAAAAATGCCACATATCTGGTGTATATGTGGCATTTTTCAATATATGGTAAATTTACGACAAAAAAATATATTTGTGTTTTCCTCAAAAACATATCAAAATTTTTGTCTAATACATGAAGTTAGAAACATATTATTTTAATTACATCTTAACAGTTAAATTATCATTTGTTAAAATGTTTTATCAGATACCTTGGCCCAAAACAGACCATTTTTACCTTATGATATAGACACATTGAGTTTACAAAAATGACCTGTTAAATGTTAGCTTTATTGACCCAGACTCAAAATTAGTCAAATTAAAAACTTCTGTAGTTATTGTTTTTATAATAGAGATAAAACAGATTATTAACTTAGGAGTTAATAATCTGTTTTATTTCTATCTAGTTGCTATATTTAAAGTTATTTTTTATCATTATCTAAAAAATCTTCTGGGTTTTTCATGTTGACATTTCCAAGATAAATCTAATTTAAAATACATTTTTTTTACAAACAATATGCATGCAATTATTAAAGAAAATATAGTGTTTTCAATGTTATATATCTTTTCATACAGACTGGCTTTATACATGAAAGAACTAAATAACTTGAGAAAAGAGAAGAGTGAACTAGAGTTACAAGTTTTGAATTTAAAGAATAGAAAGTAAGTCGATTACAGTTTAAAATGTTATTTTGATCCATTCATTCAAGTTATAAATTTTCTAGATTAATTAAATCTACTACAGCACTGTAAATATACTGTAAATATACATTAATAATAATAATAAATTAATTATTAATTAATTATTACTACCGCATGGCTATTTTTTAAAATTTTTTGATTTTGGGCTCAAAATATGGTAATTCTAAGCCTAAAATCATCATTTTTCAATTTTTAAAAAAATGCCTTTAATTAAATTTTTACATTAAGTTAGAGGACCATCGAAGCTTCTTTATTCTTTTTCTTAATGTTTACCTGACAAAAAGTTTTTTTTCTTTTTCTTTTTTTACTGGGCCCAAATATATTATTTTCACATTTAGCCTAAGTTAAAATATTATATATGGATTTATTTGACCTTTCTACCCACTTCTTGGAAACTTTTATTTTTTGATACTGATTCCAAGTATGGTAATTTTTAGACTAAAGTTTTTTTGAAAATTTTTCAAAAAACCATTATTTTATTTTACTTGAAGTTAGAGGACCGTGGAGGGCTTCTTTTCACCCATATGGTCTCCCGTTAAAAACTCTTTATTTTTCAGTACTTAACCCAAATATATATATATTCATTTTTGTAAAAAGAAATAGTATTTTTGAAATTTTTGCTAAAGCCATTTTTTTTTCGACCGACATGGCTCACCTGTTTAAACTGGTTTATATGTATATTCTGGGAAATTCAATGAGTTATCAAATTACTTTCAGACAAACTATGGAGTATTAAAGTGGACTAAAATGTTTATCTTTTTCTTTAGTAGAATAAAGCCTTATTCTCATTTTTATGAGTTTTATTAAACATTTAATTAGAAAAAATATGCTGTAATTCATTATAGAGAGCTTAGGGGTCCATTAGTTATTTAAAGATTGTTAAACACCCACTTTCAATGTATATAATTCAATGTGTAATGTTTCAATACGTTCAATTCATTTTATTTGATTTTTTCAATTATTTTTGTTCTTAAATATACCTTTATTCTCAACCAATATCTTTCTAAGATATGCTTTATCTTTATCCCTTCTTTTAGCTTACTGCCTAGAATTGGCTTCCAGCCTTGCAGAGAACATCTGATTGAAAAAACAATACTGCTATTTGCTGTAAAAACTATTTTGTACAAAAACAATTATAGTATTGATGAAATTGGAAAGTTTAGATATTTTTTTCATTTTTATGAGAAAAGACATTTGAGTTATATATTATGTTTTTATATCTTGCTAAATTGACTATCAAATAATTAAATTCAAATCAATTCAGCTGTCTCATTTTGGGAATCGAGCTAGTTCAGTGATAAAAATTTGGCATGAAATGTTTGCATCCTGCTAAATTACCTTTTATCTATCAAATAGCCCTGTTTGAACTTCTACGAAATAGCTATAGCATTCCGAAGATTTTTTTTTTCACTGATAAGCAGTTGTTTTATTAAATTTTATATAACAGGTAATTTTTTATCTTTATGGTAATGATAATCTACTTAAAATTTTCTTTACTTAGGTTCCAGGCCCCTAACCCTTACAAATTTGATTAGAAGATTACATTTTAAGTTATTTTCTGATTTTCCCAAAATTTTGTTTGAAAATGTTAAAAAGCATTTAGATATTAGAATCAAAATTTCATAATTGGAATTCAAACTTTGATATTAGTTATTTGAAAAATTTGCTTGCCAATAATGTCAAATTGAAAAAAATTTTTTTCAAAAGATTATTTTTTGAATCTGCTAAAATTTCAATGATATTAGAGAATATTTTTTCTGGTTGTTTTGATATTTCAACTATTTTTTAACATTTTATTGTTTTTAAACATGACCCTTTTATAATTTGGGGAACATATTGGCTTGCTGAGTAAATTTGGTCATACAAGAGTTATATCATAAGCTGCCATTAAAATTGTTTGTTCTTCATTGCTTCATTTAATTCTCAGTTTGAAACATATTTTCTTACTTTTTTTTTTTTCAAATTTTAATTTAGTGTAACGCTAGAAGAATTTGAACACGAAGCTATTTCCAGAGTGAAGGACAGTGCAGAACTTGTTGAATATGCCTTGTTGGAGAGGGGGCAGGTTGTTTATGAATATATCCAATCAGTTAAAATAACATATCCCCTCCTTGATTTCCCCTGTTTTTGATTCAATAATGAGTTCCAATCTTCTTCTTTATCTTTAAAGAACAAATTTGAGTTCTTTAAAAGAACAAAAGATCTGTTAAACTTTTCTTGATTAATTTTGACTATTCTTATTTTTACTGTCTAGCAAGATGACTCTATTTCAATTCAAAAAAACAATTGAATAAACGCAGATATTTCACTTAACTAAGCAGTTTGTATTTCTGTGCATTTTTAAATCTATAGATAACTCATATTAAAATATAAGGTTTATTTTTTCATTTAAATACGATGAAATTGGTTATTACCTGAATGAAAATTAATTGAACACAATGTACAAAATACATTTTTAGTACTGAAAATGAAAAACATTTATCTTTAACTTGTAGTGCCACTTAAATGTAGAAATGTTTATTAATCAGTGTTTCCATGCCTTCTAAAAATCAATTTTTCAGAAAAATATCTAAAGTTTACTAATGTTCTGTTTGGTTTCATGATATATTGTCCTAAGTATTTAATGTAAAAAAGTAAGAATGGCAACTCTGTAATGAATACACTAATGTGTAGGTAAACCTTATGCTTTGTTATCATATCAGAAATTCTCCAAATTTTAAATCACTTCTTAAGTAAGGAGATTATAATACTCCTTTAAAATTTGTAATAAAAGAAATTTAATGCTAATATTACAATTGAAATACAGAACTTTTACGTTAAATGTAGGTTATGTCTGATATTGATAAGATATGTAGCTTAGATGAAGCTGATACTAAGAAAACTTTACGTTATATGTAGGTTATGTCTGATATTGATAAGATATGTAGCTTAGATGAAGCTGATCCTAAGAAAAACTTTACATTATATGTTGGTTATGTCTGATATTGATATGATATGTAGCTTAGATGAAGCTGATACTAAGGAAAACTTTACCTTATATGTAGGTTATGTCTGATATTGAAAAGATATGTAGCTTAGATGAAGCTGATGCTAATAAAAACTTCACGTTATATGTAAATGAATTTGGAGAAACTTGTAATTCTTAGTTTTCTTAGGAAAGTTATTGGAAAGTTTGAAAGATTCTTAAATAGATGTTACAGATAGATGTTGTGGTTAGAAATAAAGTTCAAATGCAATTGTTTTAGTTGTGAAGGATTAGGTTAGAGATGCAGTTAAGAAGATAAAGTATAGAAAGCCTGTAGGAACTTCAATTTTTGTCTCAGAGATTTCCATTACAGACTTGATGTACATGGTTATAAGCGAAGGTAAAATAACTGCAGATAGGGCGCTTAGCAAAGTAAAGAAATGCTTAGAAAGTAGTTGAGAAGCTCATCAAAAAACTAATTGATAAAGTTGAGATACTATTTGACTTCATATCAAGCTATAGAGCTACAGATGCCATCTTGATTAAAGTAGTAGCAGGACAAGTATCTGGCTAAAAAGAAAAATTTTACGTTGCGTTTGTAAACCTAAAAAAAGTATTTGATAGGGTAGCAACAGATGTAGTATAGTAGGCTATGAGAAGGCATTATGTAGAAGTGACCATAATTAAAGTGATGTATTACAAATTCTAGTAGCCAAGTTACTGATGTATTTAGTGAAGATTTGGAGTAATGCAGGTTTCAGTACTAAACATTGTTTTGGAAGCTTTGTCTAGGGAGATTAGATCAGGTTTCCCTAATCTGATAATTACTCTATGCTGATGATTTAGCATTATTTAGTGACACGCTTACAGGATTACCAGCCAAGCAATAAGCATGGAAAAACACTTTGAAGTTAAGAGGTTTACAAGTCAACCTTGATAAGAAAAAAGTAATATTTAGTGGTTTTAATGTAGGAAAAGTTTTGAGTAAAGTGTATGTTTTCTTTGGTATTTGCTGGGAAGTTTTAAGCAGTAATTACTTGTTTTGTCACAATTTTTCAATTATTAGGTGCAAAAGCGACTTAGTAACCTCAAAGGCGATTATCACTTTATCAAGAGTTAAAATTTTGAACTTTCTTAAAATGGAAACATGCGCAGTTGAAATGAATGCTGTGACAGTACATAGTGGAGAACAGACTTTTGAGGAAAAGTTGTGTTGCCTAGGTGACACTATAGGAGCCAGCACAGGTGTAGTAGGCTGTGTTACTTTTAGAATAACGAGCACATAAAGTATGATTTTGGAAATTTTACCTTCGTTATTCTGTAAGGGATTGCTGCTATTAGTTTCAAAAGGTAGGCTATATCAAGCTTGTGTTTGAAGTGTTATGCTTCATGGAGTCAAAACTTAGCCAGTAAAGAAAAATGATGAGTGGGGAAGAGTTGGATTTGAAATGGTAATAAATAATTGGCATACCCTACCTCTTGTTTATAAATAAAAGAAGAGTTTGTTTAGTGCAAAATTTGACACTGATACTTATATAATAAACTATTTGCTTGAGGAATTCAGAAATTAAATTTTTGCTGTTTTGATGGATGGAATGAACAGAGTTTAATTGATTTAAACGAATGACATATCTTGAAGCAACTTACATAAAGCCGTCAAGGCTCCTATAAATTCCTATCTGTCCATCTGTAATTAATCCTTCTTGAAATTAACTTTTTCTCTAAAACTTTACATGGTGACAGATATAAATACAATAAAGTGACTCATAGATTTTTGAAAGAAATTATTTTTTCTTACTACCAATATACAATAATAATTTAAACCTGTTTATTAACTTTTTTTAGAATTTGCATGAAGGTAGAGAGCCATAGAGGGGATCTTTTGACCCATACACCTTTTATAAATTCTTTTTTGGGGGGCTTGGACCTGAAATTGATGGAAATAAAATATATATTTTTTTAATATTCTTAAGTTTTTGATTGGATCAGGAATTATTCTTTTTATTATATATGGGATGTTTGAATATGTCCAAAATAAAAACCAAAATCAGCTTATTAGTGCTTTTTTAAAAATGATATATTTTTTTTATATTAAATGTGTTGGGAATTTTGCTTACTTTACTGAAACCTGAGCACGTTTTAAAGTTATCTTCTGGTTTTTTGTAAGATGGCTCAAGATCTTGATTAGATGTGATAAAATTATTTATAAACTTCTTATTGAAAATAAAATTTCCCTTTAATTTTTCATTGTGATGTGCTGTTCAGTGATCTCAATAAGCTTTCATTCTCACTGAAGCTATCATATTTTGAGAATGGAATAAAAATTTTAACAAAGTAGAAAGCTTAATTCTCTATTTTGGAAGGACTTTAATCTATGTTGACTACAAAAGTTAAACTTGTAAAAGTAGATAGGGTTCACTTTAACTTACTAACTTCTAATTTAGGACTTTGAGTAACACTTTTATTATTCGTTTTAAAATATTTCAGAAATTTGTTTTTAAAATTTTGCTAAATATCTTAAAATATGAGGAGTTTTTTCAATTTTTACTTGTTAGACTTGTTTCACTATTCTTCATAATTTAGGTGAAGGTAATGCCTGTTTATATTGGTATTTCACTTAATAGTTTTTGATTACGTTATTAGTTTAAAAGCTTTATGAGTTTTTGAGCCAGTATAATTCTGAAATTAGCAGGTGAAATTGGCTGATAATTTTTTTTTTTTTTTTAGGCTGTGCTCAGTTGGCATTGACTTGTTTCTACAACTTTTGTTTCTTTATGCCATTTAAGTTTCCTGTAATAGTATTTACAATAAAAATTTTTGAAACCTTGGTAGGAATTTGATTTATACACAAATTTCTCTCTAATGGTTAAGTGTTTTTTCGTCTTATGTTATTTTATGAAACCCAAATATGTTGATGCTTACTGTGTTTGTATAGAATGTAAATGTTACTCTAAAAATGGTAGTGGTAGATGTTAGTGGTTAGTTTGTACTTGATTTTTAATTAATTTTTTTTTTTTTTATAATTCTATTTTTATAATTTATAGTTCTATAGGTATGCTGCTTTTATAAGTAAATGTGCTGAAGATGACTTGTATTAGTGAGACTCAAAATAAATACCAAAATTCAGAAAAATTAAGTTTTTATGCATTGTCTATATTTAAAATGAGATTTATGTCTGGTTCTCCCCAGTTTCAGGGAATTTCAGGCTGTCACAGCTGGATTTTTGTTTGATCCTGTACAAGTGTAACTGAAACTACACTTCCATCGGTTCATTTGCTCTTGGGTTAATGTGTATTTTTCAATCCAAGATAAGTTGAATTTCCGCAGCCTTCATTAGAATTGTCCTCATTCATCTCTAAACTTGTTCATAGAAAAAAAATTTTTTATGGTCATGCTAGTTGGCTAGCAGTACTTGTAAATATTTGAGTGATGAGTTTAAAATGAAATGAATTAAATTATGGGTAATGTATGTATCACTAAATACAAAGGTATTTGTAAATTGGCATAATGTTATCTTGATAATAGGCTGGCAATTTTGATCTTCATTTAAAGCACAAGTGAGTAGCTGGGTATGGTAACTAAAAGAATATTTAGAGATCACTTTTTGGGTATCGATTAAAAATATGAATTATGCTATCCTGGTAAATCTCTACAGTTGTTATTTGGTTACACTGTTTAATATTTACCTCATAATGGAAAAAATGAAGAGTAATATAGTATAAAGAAAAATTATATTTGATCTATATACATGCCGTGTTTAATTATTATTATTATTATTATTATTATTATTATTAGGCCATTGTGTATGAACAACAAAAAGCTGAAGAAAATATGTCTCTTCGTAATACAATAAATGAACTCATAAACCAAGCTGATGAACTAAAGAAAAAGGAGGTGTGGTTCTTAGGTTTATACAAAAAATTTCAGTAAACCAATTAAATTATAAATAACGATAGTTTCCATTCACTCCCCCTGCTTAAAATGGTTTAAATACGGGTAGTCTAAAAGAGCTATTCCTTTACTACCATGTATTTTTAGCCAAGTTTTACAACTTTAATCCAGTTTTGAAGCAAGCCCTAGACTGACCAAATTACTGGTGATTGTAATATCTTTGTTCTAGATATCGCAAATACAAATCAAGAATAGCAAAGGAGTGTATGAGTTGATGGAATATCTACATTACCAAGAAACAGTTAGTCATTCCCATTCTCCAACTTATTTTTAACTTTTTATTAATTCATTTTTTTTTTATTGTTATTTATTTGTTTTTTTAAATTTTCTGTTTGGCCGTTGACATGCACGATTAAATTATTCTTCATATTTTGACTTAAAAATTTATTTTCCTAGCAACGCAATAGGATATTTTATATTTTTTGTAAACTTGGTTTCAAATTGGATGATTTTACCCTTATTGTCACCAATCAGATATAATTTTCCAATAATATCCGGTATTATTTACAAAATTTACAAGTCTGATATACCTTAATAGATTATAATTTTTTGATTATAACAAAATTTACAAATGATGACATGACTCACTTGATAATGCATAGTTAGTTATTTTTACATTTGTAAAAATTTAAAGCTTTTTGTGAGAAGTTTGCGAATTTCATTTGGGCAAAAAAGAAAGAATCATAAATTTTTGAAAGCGGTCCTTGATTTTTCAGTGCTTTGCCAAAGTATAGACATTTTAAGCCATTGATTTAAATTTTTTGAAGTTTGGCAATTATAAAAGACACCTTTATACCCATAGCATAAGAAAAGCGAATGAATGTGAGAATTATTGATAATCTTTATTCAAAGTTGTGTAACATAGTTGAAGATTATGAAATTCAGTAGAAATCTTTTATTGGAAATAAATTTTATTATTATATAAAATGAATAAAAAACGCACTTGCCATTTGTTTTTGCTTGCGAGTATGAAATCTTTTGTTATAAAAATAGATAAAATAATTTAAATTTCAAATTTAAATTTCAAACTATTAAATTATCTGGTATTTGAAGGTAAAAGTTCTTCTAGCCATTTATCAAGCTGATCTTCATTTTTCTTTTTCCACTGTATGTTGGATTTGATCTTCTGAATGGATTGTTTTACAGCCTGTTTACCTGTTCCTAAGTTTTTAACGTTTGCAAAGAATTTTTCTACATCATCAAGTTCATGTTCTGTATAGAAATTTGATATAACTGAGGTAAACATTCTACCCAATAGAAATAGCTCACTTCCATATATTTTAATGAGTCCATCAAACTTTTCTTTCACAAATTTCCATACAAGCTCACGACCTAAGTTGCTGTTTGTTGCAATATTTCCTAGTAAATACGGAGAATCTTGTGATTCAATGATATCTGTGTTAAGAGTATAGTTGATTAGTCTAAAAGAAAAGTTTTGTTATTCAGATAAATCACTTTTTTGAGGATTTAAGAATTCCGCTCCACTAGACGAGATGAAAATATTTGTCATTATAATTGTCTAGTTCGTCTACTATTCTAAAGAAAATACATTTTATGAAATAAAAAACAGAGGAGATTTGTTGAATGCTAGATTTTGTTTTGCTTGAGAAACATCTAAATCCTTCTAGAATGTAGGATTAGTATATATTTTCAATTTGACAATAAAAATAAATTATACCTTTGCAATAGCAATTTGTTCTTTGTAAAAGTTAATGACACTAATAATGATGTTTTTTGACTTCCTCCTTTTAAATACTGTTGAAAGTTGTGTTCCCAAAATAAGTTTGGTCCATTAGCTATAGCACATTGTCTTACTATAGGAAGTAAGTCTGGTTGCACCATGGTCAAATTTCCACTCATCCATTCTCTAAAAACATTTTATTTGAGATATATCAATGGTGTAATTTTTTAGAAATAGTTTAAATTAATAAAACTAAAAAAAAAAAAAAAAAAAAGAGTAAATCTTTCCTACTAATATGCTGGTCTAACCAGTCAGTTAAGTTAATGATTACAAATAAAGGTTGCTTAACTGCAAAGTGTAGTATTCCCTCATCAATAAAATTTTCGTTAAAAATTACACAGTGGTAAATACAATTTTATATTACAGACATTAGAAATCTTTTTAGCCTTGTCGCCTCTTTATATTGCAGACGAACAATTAGAATGATTTTATATATGAATTTGATGCATTTGGGAAACCCAGGAGAAATTAAATTGTCAATTAACATTTTTATCTCTGTAGGAACACATTTCAATGATAAAATTGCTTTTGATGTATTGAAACGAATGAATCCAGAATAGATAGTAGCTTATATTCCTGGCTTTAGATTGTATTAAAAAAATTTTTTTTTTAAATCGTACTTAAATGACTGATTTGCACACAAAAAGTTTAATTCATCATCAGAATCAATATATAGATTTAAACCAAAAAAATATGTTGGCAAAACTGCTGAAATAAGTATTCAACAACCTTGAATCAATTGATGGTGATAGGGGTGGTTCAAGAAAAGTGTAACCCTTTTCTACACATTGTTTTCCTTTCGAGAAAGGGGTGTATATTGTAAAAAAAATATAGCCAGTAAAAAAAAAATACTGTTGAATTTAGACCAAATTTTTATTCTATTTCTAATTTCCTTTTCTAAATCAAAGTATTTACACTTTTATTAACTAAGATATTGGTCTTGTGCAAAAGCTAATTGTTCTTGACAATCCGAAAATTGGTCGAACTGATGCATTATTTGAATCGGTCATTTATACTCAACTAGTTTATTTTGAATTTGAATGGTCGTATATGTGATATTTATTTAATGGGCTCAAGCTCAAGACATAATCTAGTGTATTATTTTTTTTTTTTTTTTTTTTTTTTTTTTTTTTTTTTGTTCAAAGTCTGATTTTTAATGCTTGTATCATCACATTTTGGATACAAAACAGAGCAAAAATAAGTCGAAATCTGGAACAATTTAGCATTGGACCTGCAAAATTCAGCTTCTGTATCAGTTTTTTAAAATGCATTATTTAAGTATTATTGTCCAACCCCTCTACCTACTTTTAATATTTGTGACCTTTTAAGCCTCAAGTTGCTGGAGCGCTTACTTTTGTCCTAAGCCACTTGAGATATCATAAACTGCACCGCAATTCTATTAACCCCTTGCGGAGAATTCACATATTATGTCATCAAAATTTAACCTTATCCGCCCCCCTATTGTCAAAACTTGCCATCAAGGCTGGAACCCCGTCTTTTGATGACATAATCTTTGCCTAGAGCAGTATTTGTCTTTAATTTTCAATGAAGGGCAGAATTCATCATAATTTATGTCATGCAAATCTTTAACAGATGCCACATGAAGACTGAAGTGAACGGAAGCAACCCGGTGCTTATATTTCCAAGCCTTCGTCTGTAGATGTCAATGTAATGGGCGATTGATGAAATCTCTCTGGGAAAAATTATACATAGTTGGTTCCTCATGGTTTACAGGATCTTGTGTTGTTATATTTTACAAATTGTAGCACGTATTGGGACTGTCCAACATGAGGTTTTTTCACACTTCTGATCGAGTGAAGTGATTTGTTGGTTTACCTTCAGATGGAGGATCTGTTTAGTTAGCAATGATTGGGTGTTTGTCAATGATGCTCGCTGACCAAGTTTTAGCTAGCACCTTTCCAGCTGCTTTGAAGCTTTTGATTTCAAGACCAGTGTCAACAGTTTTATTTCTGCTATCTAAATTACTACCAAGTGTATCAAAAGGAAGCACTATTGATGCTGCATTTTTCAACAAATGACCCATTCTTCTTAGAATTTTTATTAGACGTTACATACTTAGTTGGATTAAATTAGTTTATAATTAGAATTAACACACATACCAACTTTTAATAAAGGTATATTTATTTTTTTTGACCTCATTGTATACACTGTAACATGGAGCATGAGTGAATACAATAAGAGCATCAAAATCGTATTTACAGAACTTCAGCAGTTCCCAGGCAGCCAGCGTATTTGAATTTTTTGGTGCCTCGTCTGGCCGCCATCTACAGAAACAAAAGTAGTTGCTTTTTTTGCCATTCACTGAGCAGAGAGACTGGAGTTCTTCCGAGGCTAAAATAGCATCAAAATCATCAGCGTATGTACTTGCACAACTCTTGCTATGCTTACTGCTAATGATAGATAGATATATGTTTGACCACTATGGCTCTCTGTGCCATATTTTTTCTGTTCACAACTAGCATAGACTGATAAACAGTATAGTTTATCATTTTCTCCAATGCAGTTTGGTTTTTTGAAGTTTCTAGTCCAATCGGCATCCAAGCTTTGTTGTCTCGAGAGAGATAAAACACGTTATGTTTGCCAAAAATTGCAACCAGTTCATGAACATGTTTGGCTGAAGCTATCACAAAATGGGTATCAGAATGATTTTTTTGCAGGTCATTTTCAGGTTGCCACAATCGCACAGGCACATTATGGATATGGCATTTTTCGGCAATAGGAAGGTGGTAATATATAGCTATGTGGAATAATGTATATCCTTCTAAGTCTAGTTGTAATTTCAAGCTATCCAATGACTTCTTTTCTTCACTGAATTGTAGGTTTTATTACGACCCCTTGTGTCTACTGCTGAGTCAGGAAGGACAACTGAAAGAACGTTGTGTAACTCCTCCAGCGGTGGTCTATCTGGCACCTTACCTGTTACGAGTTTTTTTTTCTACTTTTCTGCTACTTCTGGATGTTTTTCAGTAAGCTCTTTTAAAGTCTGAGCCTTTTCGTGTGTAACTTTAGGAGTGTAGTTTGGGTGACCTGCTCTATATCCATACACCAAGGCTTTGTATTTTCCAGTGTTATTCATATTTATATACCAAAATATAATTTGTTACAAAAATATTAAAATATCAACACCAAAATATATAAAAGAAAAAATATTCGAAACAATTGGTTTTAACTTCCAAAAAATCTCAAAGACGTTAAATGTAGGAGCGCAATGGTTTCAATTTTTAACAATATATTCAGGTTCAAATTTGAATGTTGTTACAACAATCGAAACAGGAGATAATGAAACATACATGGAACATTATTAAAGTGATTAGAATTAGGGAAAACATCCGTTTAGTTTTTTAAAAAGTTCCAAGTGAAAAAACAATTAATTTTTTTCAAAATTGATGATATATTTATTATTGTTAACATTTGTGAACATTTGACTGACCCCCGCCACCCCCTCTTGATTATGTAATATGTGAACTTTCCCTTATGCAATTATAATATCAAAACTGAAAAAACTTTTACCTCTTGCACTACTCGTTTTACACCGAAATTCGAAATCAAATGAAGTATTGAATTTCAAAGTCTTTTTTGTCAGGCAAAGAAATCGAGATCGTCCTTGATGGCCACTCTTCAAACTGTTACTCTGTAAACTCTGGTGTCCGTCAAGGTTATTTTCTGAGACCTACTTGTTTTTCAAATTTTGATTAATAGTTTGCCTGATAGCAGTCTTTATAAGCTTGTTATATATACTGATGATACTACTTTGTACTCATCCTTAAGGAAGATAAACAATGCTTTTGAGAAGGTTGAAATGGCAGCTGATTTGGAAGATGATCTTCGCACTACTGTTGAATGGAGTGAGAAATAGGTTGATATCATGCAATGGTACAAAAGTGACGCTTTCGATGCTACTTAAGGGCACCTTTCCTTTCCTTCCATCTGTACTGATGAATGGTATTGAACACACTGAACCTATGCAGATTCGATTGTTAGGCTTAACGCTCTCAAAAAATTTTCTTAGAATTTTACATTGAGTCCATTGCAAAATCTGCTACCATGACGGTTGGATTTTTATTCTGGGTGTGAAACTTGCGAGAGTATACTTAATATTTATAATACTGCCATTCGACATTTTCTTGACCAAATTCAAAAACGTATACCTTGTTGGTCCTGATCTTGGTTTGAATCTTCAATCAATTTCCTATCACAGAAATGTAGCGTTGTTGTCACTGTTCTATAAGTGTTTTAATGAACACTATTCTGATAATTTGAAAGAATTAACAAAAGTTAAGAATAAAGAATGAACACCTTCACTTAAGACTTCTCAAGGACCACAATTTTTATCTGCTACTCATACTTTAATGGTACAGGTCCCTAAATTTCACAAAAGCTTTTATTCATCAAGTTTCTTCTCATTTGCTGCTCGCTTGTGGAACTCTCTGCCTACTGATTGCTTTTTTATCGGATTATGATCTCCACCCCTTTAAATCTAATTTCAACCAATATCTTTTTCAGTTTGTGTAAGACCTGCTTTATCTCTCTATCTATCTCTTGTTTTAGCTTTCTGCCTAATAGTGGCTTTTAGCCTTGCAGAAAGCGATTGATTAAAAAAAAGTAATGATAAATTAGTAGAAGTTCTATTACAATGAATCTATCTTTAAATGTAAAATTACTAGTTTTAAATCTTCAAAAAGATTTAATACACCTCTTATGTAAAAACTTGAAATAAAATAAAAAAAATGCTTTACCACAATTTTTTTTTTTTTTTTTTTTTTTTTTTTTTTTTTTTTTTAATGGTGTTGTATACTATTTTTCAACTTTAATTTACTTGAGGTCTAGAAATATTAATTCGCTAAAGATTTTTTCTTCAAGAACAGAAACTTTTAAAATAACTATAGAATAGTGTTTAAATTTTTGCTTTGGTATGATCCAGTTTTATCTTTGCGTAAACAATATTAGTTTTTTTTCAACACAGGCATGGGAATTTATGCTTATGTGTTCTCATAAAGTGTTTAAAATTACAGAAATGCATCAATTAAAATCAAATATTACAAACTGTCTTAGAGCCAGAAATCACTAATCGAATGACCTGTTTAGATCGTTGGTGTCTGAGCCGAAGTAAGTATTTATGAACGCGTCTACGTGGACTTAAATTGTTTATATTTAAATATAACTAATAAGCAGAATTTTCTGATGATATCCATCGTTATTCTATATGCTTTGTGTAATGGCGAGCTAGCAAAGATCAGTTTGTATCAATTAGATATATAAAACTGATTTGAGAATCTTACCTGAAGTATAATATTGCTTGCTTGATGACTTGTTGATTTCCACTTTCACATGCTATCTTCAGCATAAGACCTTGAAGCAAGCCTTCATTGACTGAATCAACTTTGGCCCAGCCCACATTTATTATTCGTTCTGATGTTAGATTGCGTATGTAATAACGAAGTCTTTCTTTGTTCTCCCCTTCTTGTTTAATGTAATACATATAGAGAACCTCTTCCATAGCAACTGACCATGGGTAATAATCATTTTCTTTCTAAACACAATTTAATAAATTACACTAGAGAATCGTAATTTGTCTGAAAAATCAATATACTTGTGGACTTGTTCGTTTTTGGTGCTTTTAATGAGAGGTAAAAAAAAAAAAAATGAAACTGGCCAAATTGGTCAGAAAATCACTTCTTTCCTATTTACTTGTAATATTCGAAATATTCTTGTTACAGGCGTGGGTTTTTTTTTTAATTGTGTGGAAATTAATGCCTCAACGAGTCTTTGACTGATTACTGACCACTGGGCATGCAACGCCTGGGTATTCACTATAATTTTTTTTTCGTTTGAAGGTTTTTGATACTAATTTATGTCTTTGGACCACTATCACTGTATTTCCTCTGCTTCCTGGAAATTCATGAAAATAAAACTTAAAAGTATATAACCATCAATTTTTTGTTATAGAAATTTTCTTAATTATGCTCATAGTTTAGTTGTAAAAGGATCATAGACAGCATGTTTTTGTTTTTTTGACTTATTCCATCACTCCCAATAATGGTTATTTCCCAAGCCTGTGGCAATCTTGGAAAACCTTAGTCTGTCATTGTCTTGAATTTCCCAAGATTTAGAAATTTTGCATGAAGTTTGAATCAAAATATTAAGTGAGCGGTTAACTGTGTTTTTCCTGTGAGTTTATTTCACTATCTAATAAGCTCCACTCATAAAATATAATTGTCTAGGGCGCTTTTATCTGGGTAATTATAACAATTAAAATATTTGTTTGATTTGTGGGACAAAGTGATCAGAAAGCTCACACATCTCAAAAATCATTATACTCAACAGATATGCCTGTAACACGCATGTTAATCAGAAAATTTTATTAATAACGAAATATTATGACTATTATTATTACTTCATGGTTGAATTTATGAAAAAAACGGTTTATATTGATTATAATAATTTACTTTTATGTAGTCGATGATATCAAAAGCTTCCTTTATTGTGTTTAGTCCAGTTGATGCCATACTAAATTGATCAGAAATGATACCAGTTCTGTCTTGCACACTGAATTGGTTATGATTTAATCCCAACTTCTTTTTAATATTTGACAATGTTTGTGGATCATAGTTGGTTTTATAATACATAACGTGATTGGGATTAAGTATAGCATCTACTGGGAATTTAGTTGTTGCTTGTTTTGTTGTAAGTAGGTATTTCCCTATTGCTCCATTAGTGTTTTTGTAAATTATTGGTACTTTCCATATGTAGTTAAAGGGTGAAGGCTTCTTTTCTAAAATAAATTATAACATATTTGAAGGTATGTGATTTCTTTGCTTAAAAAAAAACAAAAAAAAAAACGATATGGATATGACACTGGAATAACTCTAAATAAAAATAGACGATTTGATTAAATATTTGGTAGGACACTTGACGCTAAATAGTAACACCCTTTTATTTACAGTTATGAATTAAGTTCTTTTTCTTTGCTCAATGTCTGGCAGTATCAAATGCTTCTCTTTTTTAACTAAAAAGGGCATTTATATGAGAAAATCAAACCATTGAGATTTAATGAACAGTAAGCAGAATTATTTAATATAAATATAATTATTGGTTTCTTACCTGAAAAATCGTTAATTTACTATTCATAATTTTGAAAAATCTTTTGTATTTTCATTGAAGCATTTTATCTGCTTTGTTTTTTTGTTTATAAAATTTATTTTAGAATATAAATTACTTTTAAAATTTTTTCTTTGTTTTATCTCAAAGATTTAACAGAAGCGATTATTCTTTATTCATGAAGCTTTTACAAATTCTGTGGTTTAAAAATTTTTTTTTTTTTTAAGACGCGAAAGTTTATTTCTACGAATAACAGTGATGAATTGTGGTTCATAACCGCGATAAGAGCTATCATTAATGTTCAATTAATAAATTATGCTCACATTATCAGACTGTTAGATGCTATAAATTTTATATAACTGGTATTTATTAAAGTGTTGTACTGAAAAGTTTATAATCAGGATTTCTCCTATAATTTTTTGTATACAAAATTTTATTCGAAAAATTTTGTGAATTTCTCTTAAGTTATGCATCTTTTACGGATGAAAATTGTAAATAATGTTCAAACTGACCATCATCTTCTGCATCTAAACTGAATCTTTCCTGAGAAATCTGAACGAATTGGTCATTGATTCTTTTGATGGTGATCACTGGAAATCCTAACTGAAGTGTCCACGTATCCATCACAGATTTAACATCTTCGCCACTACTTAAACTAAAATATAACAAATGTGTTTAGATATGATGTTTAAAGGATTCAACGTTGCATTTATAGGTTTCCATTGTGTAAATTTTTTTATTTATATAAATATTTAGGCTTTTTTTATATAAATGAGTAAAAATCAGACTTTTTAAATTTTTCGTGTCAAAAAAAAATCTAAGCATGCTTAATCCATAAAGATTCTTTTAGAAACACAATCTGCGAATATGAATAGATAGGTTTGATTGATTTCACAATAAATTCTAGCGGCCCAGGTAATAATCGTATTTTCTTTTCTTTTTATTCACCCAATTGTTTCCTTTTTTTTTTTTTTTTTTTTTTAAGTTTTTGATTTTGAAAGTACCTGTTCTGTTGAACCCATATTTATACCCATATGAACGACGCCATCAATAAATTATCCTTTACATTTGAAGACTATAAACAAATTGGGCATTAGAAATAGTATCGTGTTGCAATTCTCACTCATAATTATAATGATTAAAATTTTTATAATAAAATACATAGGGTTATTTAGACAGAATGGCAATTTATTTTTGAAGAAAAGAATGATTTTTAATTGATATTATGGTTATTATTGTTTATAGATATAATGAGTCATTTTTTAAAGCCATCTGTTCTTTTTTTATTTTTATTTTTTTTTGTTAATTGGCATTAGCTAAGTTTTGCATTGAAGTCAGTAGAAAATCTTTGTTTATGAGTTTTTACTTATATATATATATATATATATATATATATATTGAATTTTTTCGAATAATTATGTTTCCGCTCGAAATATTGTAATCATGGCTCGAGATGATATTATTCCTTGTTATTTGAGTATGTTAGCTATATGTTTATTTGTATACCAAAATCTTGCAATATCCATAAAGTCTTAAAAAGATTTCTTAACACCGTGCTTATTGGTAGACACACATCCTAATAGTAGGTGTATAATGGTGGACACAAATATTCTAAGATTGTGTAGACGGATTTTGCTATAATAAACTTATGTGTAAAGTTGTATACTTATTTGATCGTTCATTCTAGCAGAATTTATAAGCTCACTAAGCTCACAAAATCTTGTATTTTATGGGGTGTTTATTCGAGAGAGACGCTTATTTAAAAAAATTGTGTAAGTTCTATCTAATTTTATTGACTTTTGTAAAAAATGAAAAAACTGCTCGTTAAAAAGTGGCTATTATAAAATACCAATTTAAGGTGGCGTTAAGTAGACCAAATTCAGTTAATATCATGTTTGGTTTTCTGCTTAGACACAATTACCTTAGTTGCTCCCATAAGTCATCCTGATCAGCGTTTGCATAAGCATATGTTGTCAAATATTGTTGTAAACCTTTTCGAAATTGTTCTTTCCCCAGATAGCTTTCCAGCATCTGCACCATACATGAACCTTTATTATATGTTATTGCATCAAAAATTTCTCGTATTTCATCTGGACTTTCCGCTTTGGTTGAGATTGGATGAGATGTAAGATATGAATCCAATTTAAACGAAGAGATCATGAGGTTAGGAAAAATTTGTTTCATTGCTTCCATACCAGGTTCGATTTCTGCTGTACCAATATAGCCAATGTAGTTCGCAAAACCTAATATGAAACTTTTGTTTATTAGTACTAAATTTTAATCAGTTAACATGAAACTTTCGTTTATTAATGTTTTAACTTAATTTAGATCTATACAAGCAAAGATATATTTTATTTTAAATCAAACTTAATGCTGAATAAAAGTTTCCAAATTATTGAAAGCTATAATGCAAATCTAAGTTAGATTTCGTAAAGGAAAGTATGACAATTGCTTATCTTCTCGAAATTTTTAGTTACTTTGTGTTTGATCTTACAACTGTTTGATTTGTGGTAATAGAGCCGGAAACAAGCCATAAAAAACTATATTGCAAGTTGACAGAAAAAAAATATATAAAGTTACAAAAATCCCAACAAAAAAAAAGCAAACGTGTCTATTTTAGATATAGGATTTGGCTCCATTGACTATCATGAATTTTGTTCTAAGTTTGTGCATAACGTTTTTTTTTTTAAATTTGAGGGAATTAATAAACATCTTTTTCTAAGTTTAGTGTATAACCATTGATTTGTGTTATGAATGAATACATGACAACTCACATAATTTTTCATCCCTATAACCAACCAAGTCCTGTCACCAGTCAAACCCTGTCATCCATTTCCAACCTTTGACACCATGTCACGTACTGAGAGGAGACAATAAAAATATTCAGGAAAAAAAAATAAAAAACGATCCAAACATTATACTTAAAATGGTATCTCATGTTTTATCCATGGACGTGTATCAAACCAATTTGCTTTATTTCTCCATAATGGAAAATTCATAACCATTTGTTGAATTGTATTGGAAGAAAGATCAAAAGACCAATGATATGCTGTAATTCAAGAGATCTTATTTCGTTAGTTATGATTGGCCATTTTGCATATGCATGCTTATTCATTATATTTTCTAATCAAGAATATTCATCACAATCATCCTTAATGCTTTCTTAAATCATGAGAAATTATGCGTAGTCTTGAATTAAAAAAAAAAGTTTTTTTCACAAGAACAAAACACAAATTTTTCGGAAGCTTTAGGTTATGCTCTTGATAAACGAAAAAATTTGGTATTAGACGAAGCTCAAGAAAAATTGTCAATTAAAAATGTATTAAATGAAATAACTCCTTAAATAGGCAATTAAATTGAAATCAACACCCCTTTAAAAAAAAAAAAAAAAGTCGAAGAGTGAATTTAGCCGTCTCTGACTGTCATCCTATTTAACACTACTTTCCCTTACAGCTTTCCATAGTCAAATATATTCGTTTTTCTAATCATTTCGTATTTTTACCCCAATGTTCTTTTCACAGCTTTTCAAGAACACCTTGAAGTGACGTGGGTATCAAGTGCTTAAGATGGAAGACAAGGCTTGGCTGGTTAAAGGAGTTGTCATGTATTGTTTGTTATCTTATAAAGACTAAAAGTATTTGGCAGCGTTACAGCAATATTTTTTATATAAATAATTTTTTTCGTAATATTTCATTGCATTAAATTTAGTCTTAGCAAATACGCTAATCCCGTACCATGAAGAGGAATTCTCAAATCTGCATATTTTTACTACTCATTTTTTATAAGCGATACTTGATTTTTAATTTGGACTTAAATGTCATAGTGATAATCAAGACTTTAAACTCAATATGCTGATATTGGTCGTAATCATGCTTTTTCCACCAACTTTTACTGCTAACGTCTAGGAATTTTTAAATTAGGTCTGTTGAATTTTGCTCTTGCTAAAATTCTTTTATAAACATAATTTTCTGAGAAAATACGTGATTCTGACCAAAATCAGCATACGTAAGGTAGAGGTCAAGCTGGTTTTTTCTTTGAAACATGCTATATCTCAGGGCTATCATTGGCATTGTGGTGATGGCTATATTTGGCTATATCTTGTTGAATAAAGAATTGTTTCAATAGATTTCAATGACGAAAGAATAAATATGAAATTTGACTAGTGGAGTTATGCAGCCTTGATTTTAGGACATCTATGCTGTCGCTTGGGTTTTTTTTTTTAAACATTCCATTATCCCAAAATGATATAAGTTGTTCCATAGTAGAAACTTTAGAAATAATCTGAAACCCAGTGTATTTTTGTGGAATTACATGCCATAGAATACTTATTATTAGTAAGACCTTAATTTCATTAGAAAAATATTCTGGTACTAAAACTATATTATTACCCTCTTTAAGCCAAGCGTCTGTCCAGAATTTCATTGTTGCTAAGTTACCAAACCATTGATGCGCCAATTCATGAGCAATTATATGAAAAGTGGATTGGCGTTCTTGTTCTGTTGACTTTCCTTTACTAATCAATAACCTGGTAGATCGATAAGTAATTATACCCCAGTTTTCCATTGCTCCAGGTCCGAAGTTAGGTAAAGCAACTATGTCGAGTTTTTCTAGAGGGAACTTTGTTTTAAAATAACTTTCATAATAAGATAAAAGACGTGATGTTGCGTTTATTCCATATTCAGTATCTTGTAGTTGCTCGTATGGTGCCCATGCTCTAATTTTCAGGTGTTCAGTTGTTTCTAAACCGATACTGCTGTAATTTGATACTACCCAACATACAATATATGTAGACATTTTTAATGTATGCTCAAAATATGTATGAACCATAGAACCTTCTTTTTTAATGAAACTAACAGGCATATTCGACAAAACGTGGTATTTATCACTGTGTCTAAAACTTAGATTAAATTTTGATTTAAATTTTGGCTCGTCAAAACATGGAAACTCTTTCCTTGCACTAATTGGTGAGAAAAATGTCGCTGCTATTTTGTAAGTACTGTTTCCCTCTTCATAATTACTTTTATACAACCCGCTGAGATCAGAACGTGTCGTACCGTTATAATTTAATCCAATTGTGTAATTTTTGTCTTTTAGCAAAGTCTGTGTTGTTTCTATAACAAAATATTCGTTTTCGCGATAGCTAAAATATCTTTTTATTATATTTAATTTAATTCCATTGAATAATATTTCTACTTTGCTTATTTCCAATTCGACACTATGCAAGATAATACAGGACGTTGCTTTTGATATTGTTACTTCTATATTCACTTCACCGTTAAATTTGTCATTTTCCATATCTACAAATAAATCGAGCTCGTAACTAGACGGTATTATATCATCTGGCAGACGCATACTTTGCCATTGTTTATCACTTCTTTTTACCATGTGGGTCTTGCTGCTACTGAGTGTATTTGCAAGAATTGCTATTAATCCAAAAATAAATGCAGCTGTTACTGCAGCAATAAATATTTTTTTCTTCAATTTGCAAAAAACGCTGCTATAATAGCTGTATCCAGACATTATTGTTAATAATTTCTAACTTTTTGCAAACAGTTAAATAACACAATCTGTCCTTCTTCATTCAAAGTTACATGCAGAATGAGAATGTATTCATTTGATTCCTCGTTTCTTTTTTTTCTTTTTTATATATATGAATACGCTGATCTTCACGATTTCGGATTTCTTTTTGACTTGCGCGCTCAATGTTGTATATATATTTATATTATTAATATAATTATATATAATTGTTATTCGAATATACCCAAATATATCCCAATCTTTTATTGACTGAAAGATAATTTATGAGCTGACCATGTAAAATTAATATATCAATGTGGAATATTACGTAAAATATTTCCATATGTTTCTCATAAAATTTGCAATCAAAAGAAGAAACAAATGCCAAGCTGGATCTAAAATGTGTTTTGAAAGTTTATGTACTCTACAAACATGTCAAGCAAAGTTTATTAAAATTTATGACTGCAGGGGTTAATGCAGCTTAAAAGCTCGTATTTCTTTGTGTTTGATTTAAAAGTTTACATTTTTCAGATAAAAGGTCTGTTTTGACAACTTTAATAAATATGAATAAATACTAAACAAAAAACAATTTTATACATATATTTCTTATGCGTGGGACGTTGTGCATCCATTTATTAATAAGTTTTGAAAAAGAAAACGTAATTTCTACAAAAAGTTCATCGAAATTTTTTTGATAACAGAAGGGAAAAATTTTTAAAAAGGGGAAGGGATTGCAAAAATCTCTCGCACTTTAATGTAGATGAGTTAAACCTACTTGTATGGAGATTTAAAAGGCAGTATTAGAATAAGCGGATAGAATAAGTCTAAAAGTGGTATGCTTTGGCTATGTATAAGTTTACAGTATGTTATATTAAATCTTACCGAGGTTTTGTAGTAAAAAAATCCAAGCACTTTAGCTTAACAAAATTAAACAGTAACAGGTGGTTTAACCTTCTGTTTCATTTCTCTAATCTAATTAAATATGTGATAAAACCGATTATAAACAGTAAACAAAATAACTCCAGAACTAAAAAATTTTTGAGCATGATGGCCTGTAATTACAATCTATTCACTACCTTCTCAAAATATCAAAATAATATTAATGATAAGTACCTGCTGGGATCTTAAATTACACGTCAAATTATTTGGTATTATAATTATCACCTTAAATCAGATTTTTTTCAAAGCATAAGTCGCTAAAATTCTAATAGCAAATTAATGCCAAATTATATTTTAAAAGTTTGGCATTCCAGATAACTTCTTCAGAATCACCATTAAAACATTTTTAATCTATATAAACTACGGTGTCTTCATTAATTCATTAGCAACCATTTGTCAAATAGCTGAAAGTTCTCAAGTGGCAGCACTGTGTGTATCTTTTGATTTTTATTTGTTTTTTATATTAGTAATTAGTATGTAACGAATTATCAAAAGCTCTATCTAAATTAGCATGTTAATATGAGTTATGAAATGTAACTTGATATCAAAATGTTTGTTGTTCAATTTATTCGCAGGTTTCTTCAGTGTATAAATCAGATTAATTGATATCAGAATCACTTTTATACCCAAATATAATGCTTAGAAGCTTTATAGGTGCCATGTATGTGTCACTATTTTTTTATGATTATATATGGATATTTTTTCAAGAGATGCAGATAAATCTCATTGAAAGCATACTGAATTTTTATCTTTGAATGTCTTACATTGAAAGTTGTTACAGGTATATTGTTTATGCCCTGTGATGATTTTATTCCTGATATACATCGTCATGCTATCAAAAATTTGGCACTCCGATCAGTTTTTGTAACATTACGTCAATTATTACTTAAAATTTCCCTCTATTATTATTTATTGCTACATAGAAATATCTAATTCTTATATCTGTTAGTGAAATTATGGAATTATGCAAAATATTATCTAAATATGTTTCTTTATTTTGGTATGAATTGTGAGCTTTAGTCCTTTTTTTTATTATTATTTTTTTTTTTTTTTTTTTTTAGCAGTTAGAGATCTGTAAGTTTCTTTGCTATATATTAGAAGCTAGTTATCTGTAAGTTTATTTTCTAGTTTTTAGTTGTTAAGTATCTGAAAGTTCCTTTGGTATTTTTTTCGAAATTATATATCTTTATGTTCCTTCGCTATTCTTTAGTAGTGTGGTATATGTAAAAATATGTCTTTTTAAAAATAAGGCTATTTCTATTAACAGTCGAATCTGTTCTTTTGTATGGAAGTAACACATCGATCATAAACACTTCACTGCAGGAAAAACTAGGTGGCTGTTATACAAGAATGGCGTTGAACATGGAAAGCTAAGCTCTCTAACAAGGAATTATATGGGGAATTACCACCTGTATCTAAGGTGGCATATAGAAGAGAGCTAATTGTATTAGACATGAAGAGGAGGAAGCATCAAAGCTGGTTTTATAGCAACCAGCACGTGAAAAAAAGAATAGGGTTAGAAGAGCAGTAACATAAATCGACACACTGACGGATGACACTGGACTGCATAAAATTAATGAAATAAAGTCAGAAATGAAAGAAAGGGAAGGATAGAGGAAACGTGCTGTATTTAGGCGAGTGGAAGCTCGACCTAAGTAAGTAAGAGTACATGTAAGTTACTTAACTGTTTTTTTAGCAGTAGGGAAATTGTAAGTTCCTTTATTTTCCTAATTTAAAAAAAAAAAAATTCACATAAATGACGTTCGATGTCAAATCATTGCTCTTCAGAATGGTTTTGATTAGCTGAATGCATTTACATAGGATATATTACCTGCTCTTTCAGGTTAGTTTCAAAAGGCCTCGAAAACATTCTACTATTAGATCGTTAGGATAAATATATTCGGTTTTTATCTTCTTTTTGTTAAATAAAGAGCTTTTTACCCATCTCAAAAATTCCTTAGTTTTATAGTACCAGGAATCTTTTCTATGAGCATTTTTATTTATTGAGTTAATTCATTTTTATTTTAACTTGACATGGCTAGTAAAAAAATTACAATAAAATAAATATAAAACAAATTAATAAAATTAAAATTGGTATTTTACTTTTGCAGTAAATTCTTGCTGTCTTCACTTAAGATTTAAATTTAGTGAGAGCTTTGCACAAAATGAATGAACTTCCAAGTTGAGTTCCTTTTTTTTGGTTAAGGCTCTTACGTATCCTATTTAGAGTGATTTTCCACATAGTTTCAGACTAAGGAGGACAAACTAATAAGGTTAATAATAGTATTATCAAGTAATTCAACTGTCGTGGTATTTATGTCTGTATTTATTTATTCTTCATTTTACAATTTCAAAGTGAAGAAATAATAAAATGTTAACTTTATTGCACCCGTAAAATATATTATCTATCGGTATAACCTATGCTAACATGAAAAACGGACGTTAAAACGAGAATGATATGATAATGAGGATGATTTTTAATTGTATACCTTTCTATCAAAATATTAATAGTCGACCTACTGAAGTCACCAATGATCAGAAATTGAAGTTTGGTAGGGTTAGCGAGCAAGGAAACTCTACATATTCCTTTATATTCAAAACTAAAGCATTTCTGACGATAATACAACCTTGCCGTGCAAAAGTATCGATGAAAAATCGGTTGCAAGACTGGTTAACTAATATTTTTAATTTCAACTCTTTTAGTTATTAATGCAATAAATTTTCTTAGAAGTAACTCATTTCTTGCAATAGATAAAGTAAAGCTTTGTGACTTAACCATAGACATTAAATTCTATAGGCAGAGGTATAAAAGAATCGTTAATAAGGTAAATCTATGAATAGCATGGTTATTTGAAATAAGCGACGATTAAATGAAGATGATAATTATTTTAGTATTTACCTCTTTGTCAGACAGTTGCATGCGGCATTAATTCACTTATATTTTTTACAAACTTATTCTGGAATCACAAAAAATTTAGATGTTTAAAATCTTTGGAAAAGAATGAAATGAAATCTCATGCTTTTTTGGTGATGTTCGCAATTATTTGTTACTATTATATGTTAGATAAACTATTATTTTGTTTATTCGTGGCACAGTGGTCGAAGGAGCCTAACTACGGAAACCGTAGTGAAAAGGTATATGGTTCGAGCCCACTTGATCACTGCGTTTATAGTGAAACCACCATCAAACTTCGGGCAACATATAGCAGAATTTAGATGGCGTATGTCTGTCCTTGTCCTGTGTTCCAAATTTGTAATAATATCTATAAAAGTGCATTTCATTTTTCTTTAGAATGAAATTATTTCTTTTTTCTTGCAGAAATCTATCGAAAATAAGGCTATAATCGAAAGAATGTGCAGAGAAAAACAATCACTAGAAAAAGAACTGGAGAAAGTAAGAATTTTGTTTTAATACCCTTTGCAACTTTTTCTACATATCAAAGGCTTTGAAAACACCAACGATACTGCAATTCTTCATTCAGTGACCAATAAAAATCATGTATTGTTAAAATTTATTTCTCATGGTTTTTAAAGGGATTCCAAGATACTTGGACATTTTTGGCTCTATTTAAATAGTTTAAATAATGAAGAAGGCTTTTCATTTCATCAAAACAACACAAACGGTTCTCGAGTTATAAACTTTTGAAATTTTGGGCGTGCAGTTTAAGTTAAAACTGTTACGTTTGGCACATTTAGACATCACATTTTAATCTATATTTTCAGAAGTAACAATACTTATTAAATAATGTCTGGTAAAGCGATAGATGTCTATTTCTTTAATAATTATGCACAAAAACTTCAATTATATTTTTGACAGGTGGGTAGTTTCAGGTTTTTGGACAATTATCCTTATTTCGGCTTTTCGGTTTTCAAAGAAAATTCACATGCAAATCTGTCATGTCACAACGGCTCTCCTAAAAAAAAAATCAAGGTTATTTGAGAATTCAAACTTAATTTATTATCAATAAACATTGGTTTATAAGAGCTTGGAATTAGCCACCTGTCAACGATAAAATTAAAATCTTGTACAGAATCAATAAAAATAAAACATCTATCACACTAACAAAAATTATTTAAAAATTGTAAATGCTTTTGAAGACATAGAGGCAATTGCGATGTCGTAAATGTGCCATACATAACTGTGATGTCATCAATAGGCCTGTTTCACACCATAGCCCAAATTTTCAAACGCTTATATTTCAAGAACCTCATAAGTTTTTCGCTGAAATAAAAGAATTCATTATTTTAAAAACTCCTTAAATAGAGACCAACATGCCGCAGTACCTTAGAGTCAAAAAATTTTAAGAAATTTTATGCTCATGAAAATAAGGATTATTTATTTTAAATTGTGTTATTTTAAAGCAAAAATTTGATTTAAGACTAATGCGTTATTTCGAAGCAGCAATAATTATTCGTTTCTTGTGTTAAAAATGATTTAGCTAGTACTTGTTTTTATTAGGTTTATGAAGTGCGACCAATCGAGCTAAACAAATCGAACCAGATTGTTTGTGAGTTACAAAGTAAACTAGCAATACTTGAAATTTCTAGAGATGAAACTAACTTAGAAAAAGATAGTTTACAATCAAAACTCATCAGGGAGGAGATACGGTGGGTAATGTTATTTTGCCTGAACGTTATTAAGTATTCCACAATAAAAATTTTACCTTGAACAAATAAATTAACAAAAGGAAAAAATCTTTTAATATCGTGACATCTAACTTTCATGTTTTTTTTTTTAAAAAAAAAAAAAAAAAACGAATCGCGTTGATATGAAAGTTTCTTGTCGATTGGAAGAATAACAATTAAAATTTAACGATATGCAATTATAAATCTGAAGGCTTGCAGGCTGTTCATGCGATTTGATAAATTATATTTTATTGCCATGGATTACACATTTAATATTTGAGTAAAAACGATTCGATTACAAATCTATTTGAAGGATACCTTTAAAGAAATAACAAAGACAATCAATTATATTTATGACTTAATTATATGCTTATATTAGAATTAGGCATTTATTGAGCATCTCTCAGGCTAAAAATATTTTAAACGCCTTTATAACGCCTTTTTTTTTCTACTGCCCAGTAATTTGGGTGTTTTCTAGTAGGTCCAGTATGGACCTTATGAATAGTACCCATAAACGGGCGTTGCATACTGTCTATAATGGTACATCTAAGTCTATCTGATCATTGTTAGATAAAGGCCGCAGCATTCATACTATACGCCTACAACTGAGTGAAGGTTGCAAAACTATAAATCAGGTAAATCCGAAACGGCTCAGGGATAATTTTCTTTTAAAAGCATGACTAATAACCTGTGTCATAAACCACTTCTCAGATTACCTGCAGCTCGCGCTATTACGTATGGCACAAATCCAACTTGAATTTTTTATTATTAAATTAAACTTAACTAAAACCAGGCAAACTTTAGTTTGCCTGGTTTGGAATAATTTTGCTGATGAGATCAAAAACCGTAAAATAGTTTTAATTTTTAAAAGGAAAATTAAACTGTGGAGTAGATATAGTGTGGAGTAGATACCTGTGCTTGCTGCATATAGTTTTTCTTTATCAGTTTTTTCCAGGCTCTTTTTCAGATGAATTATAAAAATAAGTATGAATTTTAGATTTGAACATGAAAAATCTGTATTAGCAAATCTGTTGGAAAACGCCAGAAATAAGATTTCATCATTAAAATCAGATGTCGAGGAAATAACCGAATCGAGGATGAAGCTTATAAGTGAGTAGTCTTGTTTTATAGTTGTATCTAACTCAAAATTTTTTTATGGTTGTTACTTTCCGCAAATATTACCTTAGTGGTCCTTTTTACGCCTCTTTAATGGATGAATGTTACTTTCAGATGGTTGATAGTACCTTGGTGCGCCGTTTCTAGTGAGGGTTTATTCTGAAATTTTGACAAGTCGGATTTAAGGATTAATATTCGATTGTTGTAAAAAAGTCGGTTTAGCAAGAGAATATACTTCAAAATGATAAATTTTTGCGTAGATTGACATTTGATAATGATATAAGGTTGAATAAACCCTATAGGAATAATGTTTCATATAACAGATGTGAGTAAACTTCTTTCTCTTCGAAAATCTAAAATAATAATCAAATTTTAAGTTAAAGTTGTATATGCTTAGACTTTTCATGGGTTTGTTTTTGAATAAATTCATTTGGTATGCATAGAAAAATCAAAAAAGCCTGGTAATGATATAGTTTCATGATATCACTCTTTCAGATGAAGTGAATTACTTAAAAAAAGAGCTGGTATCACGTGAAAACGAAATGGCTTCTAAAGACGCTTCGCATACTTTAAAGGTTCAATCTTATATTCTTGTCAAATATTTACATTGATTAATCTGGTTATGCTCGCGCTAGTTTTGCTTTTAATGCAAAAATGAATGAATCGATTTTTTTTTTTCTTTTTTTTTTTTTGTTCTTCTTTTGAAACTTAAGAAGTACGCAAACATCAAATTTAGAACACTTTGAAATAGTCAGGATTCAAATTTCTGCTAAGCATATTTATAAGATACAAACTTCAGCTTAAAACTTTTTTTTTTTACCTTTTTGGCTCAAATTTTATTTTCATTTCTTGGTCCAAATATCATCATTAGCTATATAGACCTAAAAACGACTTTTTATGACATTTTGGAATTCGTTTTCTTTGCACTGAAAGTCTTATTTTGAGTTTTCACAAAACTGTAATTTCTTATCTTTTATTTATTTATTCATGTGTAGTAAATTGTGTTAGAATATAAAAGGCTATTAACCCCTCAGTTTTGATGATTTAGAAATTTTGGATAGTGATAAAATATATGACCATTTTTGTATTAAAGAGGCAATTGGGTGTGCATTAGTTACCAATGATAACCTTTATACTGAATACTCACTTCAAAATTTTAAAACTTTGTTTTATTTATGACGAATGTAGATCATAATCTGGGAGAAAAATCTTGAAGCGAAAGAAAAAGATTTTAAATCTCATTTGTGTGCTGTAGAAGATTTTAATAAAGCAAAATTAAATGAACTTCGTGAAAAATTAGCTCTTCACCAGAAGAATTTATCAAAGTAAGTGAAAAAAAAAAAAAATTACATGATTTTGTTTTATTTCTTTTTGCGCTATTAGCACATATAAGCCCTAAGAAAGTTTTGTTATAAAGTTTCTAAAAAGTGCTTTACGAATGCAGCACAGGAAATTTCAACAAGGAGTTCACTCAAGATGCAAACTTATTTACATTAATTGTAATTAATAAAATGATTCAGACAAAGGTATTATCATAAAATTCTGATTAGTCACTGCTTTACTGACCGGACAAAAGCGGATACCATTACTATCTTTCTTTATTAGTTAATGGTTTATAAAAGCGGATAACGCTACTATCTTACATTATTAGATGTTAAAATATTTCGGTGAGGTATTTACAATAAGATAAATACTAGATAAATAACGTCGATAGATCAACATAAGGAAATGTCATACTGAGCAACAGAATTATGCGCTAAAAACGGGTGCTGTGAAAAAGATTTATTATTATAAAATAATTCACTGTTATAATATCTAATATCAAAAATACTATTCAAAATAAAAATATAACTATTTTTCTGTTTGATAAACAAAGACTTGTTTTGTTAAAAGTTCTATTGGGGACCATGAAGGGTAAATTTTCATCATATGAATCGTAGAGTGAAACATTCTTTGTTTAAAAAAAAAGAAAAAAAAAAATTCTCAGAATACATCGTTAGTTTGAAATCCTTGCAGACCTTAAAAGCAATGAGTTAACTTCTAATGCGTCTGATTTGGTCATACTTTTGCTTAATACTCCATCGATGTTACCAAGAGTCTGCCATCAGTAGAATGGAAGATCCATATCAACGCTAATAATGACCAAATACTAAATTTTTTTCCCATTTTAGCTCAAAATTATTTTTGGCGTTTCAAAAGGTTCCCTTACTACAGTATTCAATATTTGTATCATGAATCTCTTATAATATTTGGCTTTGCTTATGGAAGTTCGATAAAGTCGTGCAAGGCTATACTCTTGAGTTAGTTTCATCTAAACTAATGATAGATCTCACTGCATCGTTAAGTTGGTTCACGAAGGATCATAAAAATATGTTAATTGTGCGTTTTAACATGTTTTAACCAACTTTAGTTTAAAAATTCATTTAATTTTCATATTCTGTGAGAACAAAGTAGCTATTAAAATGTATTAACATAAATATCATATTAGTCCTTGATTCTAACATATAGACCACAATAATGGTTTAATTAGAAGAATATGTACCAAATTAGCTACAGTTAAGTTGTATTACAGTAGTAATTTAATTTTTAAAGATGATTGCAAGCATCTGGTATTTCAACCTGCTTATTTTTCTAGATCGACGGATAACAGCAATCTACTTCGTCAAAAATTTGAAGTCCAGCTCGCTCAACTACGGTAGATTGATTCTTATGCTTACCACTACTCATACTTTAAAGCCTCTTTGACACTTGATATTAATTAAATTCCTATCACTGGTCTTTTTACTTCTTGATAAACAAGAGATGTTTGAGGAATACTAGATTTAGTTATAAGCGTTGATGAAAATTCTCTCGTATAAATTTTTTTTTTTTAGCCTATTATTTTCAAATAAAACTACCAGCAATTTAAAAATCGGCGTTTATGCATGACGCTGGTTTCTGTTCGATATTAGTGTGAATGAATATAACTTAATATAACTGATTTTAACTAAACAATAAATTAAATAGTGTGCTTATGTATTTTTTTAGTAAGGAAAAAGAAGACCTTTCTTGCAGAAATAAAGAACTGTCTCTATTATACAACGAGGCTTTACAAAAGAATGCCGTTGTAAGACATAAATTCATTTTAGATTCTACATTAAATAGTTTTAATTTGCTCTTAGGTTAAGCTTCAGATTATAAACAAAACTTTGTTAGGATCTGTTGAGTTTTTTGATCAGCGAACATATTCTTATAATTCCACTGTGCCCTTCTGTTAATCCGTGAGAAATTTTATTTTTATTCTTCTTTCGAAAATATTTCTAAACTTGGTTGAAATCTAACAAAACTATTTATCAAAGATTGTTCCATATTATCAGAACCAATACTAATACACCAAGCTATAAGAAATTTTACTAACGCTTGTGTTTATAGTTATAATCAATGAGTAAAGTAAAAAGACCTTCATATGTTTATGAAAGAAATGATATGATCTTGACTACATACTTTACTCCTATAAACATCTTAAAATAATTTTTATAGCTAGAAATATCTTCAAATACTCAAAAAGAAACCATAAAGAAATTGGAAAGCTCATGTTCAGAATCTCAAGATAGATTAGATCAAGCTAGACAACAGGTAATATTTAAAATAAACACACCTCTACATTTCAATCTCCGCAATTCAAATTTTTAGACAAAAAATTTATGAATAGAATTTTAATTTTTGGAATACTTGATAAAATCTTTCCTTTCTACAATTTTTAGGTTATTCAACGCTTATAGAAAGTCGTGAATATATATATATATATATTTTTTTTTTTTACTTTTTAATTCCTCCCTCTTTTCCTTTAAATAACGAACTTATCACCGCTATTCCTTTAAATAGCGAACTAAGCACCACTATTCCTTGAAATAACGAAGCTTCTTGTTCCCTAAAAATTTTAGTCAATCCTAATTGTGCTTTCTAGAATCAAATAATCGTTATTTGCTATAGGGCAATAATCATTGCTCAAATTTTCTTTATTCAAACAAAGAAAGATGTAAGAAAAAAATAGTCTGTTAGATAGATTCCACTGAATTTATTATTTTTTTTTTTTAGGCTCAGATTGTGTTGAATAGAGAGCAAAAATTACTTCAGGAGCAGAAGTCGCTGAGTAGAGAGCTAAAATTAATCCGTTTGGAAAAATCTCGTCTTAACACGAAAACTTAACACCGTAATTTCCCCATTTTTATTGAAATGGATCGTTCATTTATTGGAAAATTATAAGAGATATTAACATCAACTCCCAAACGAAAGCTTCTATGAAAAAACTGCCTAATAAGGCTTCAAAAGAGATTTTCTGGCCATTTCAAAATGGAAACAATGGTTTATAGTTTAAACTAAATTAAAAATAAACTTTTATGCGTGATACTGTTATGTGAAATATTTGGCGTTAATGTTGAAGGATAATCAAAATTGCTACACAAATTCTAAATGTTATCAAACATTCAAAAGAAAACAAACCAACGTTTTTTCAAAATTCTGATCGCACAAGAATACTAAGGCATAAGCAAAACTACTTCAACCTATACAAGTTCTTGGCCGTTCCTATAACAATTTCATAAATTCCAGCTATAAATATTTGGAAGTTTATTATTATTTAATAATTTTGACTATTTGAACTGTAACCACGTTTAATATAAAATCCACTCATCGAAATCTTAAAATAGAACGTGTCACTAGATATATTATTTTGATTAACGATTCAAACGTAAATGAGATTGCAATAGCGATTTAAAAAAACCAAAACAAATAGAGAAACTCAAAACTATAAATTTTTAATCAAATATGATATAATCCTTTGACTCTCCACAGGGGGCTTGAACCTCGGACTTACGGCGAGTGTGTTGAAGACTCCACTATTGAGTTTTCAATCGTATTAAATTTATATTGTTTTCGGTTTTAATGAAGTATTCTAACTCTGACTTAAGAGCGAATAGTAATTCATGAATGGAAAAGTTTAAAGGAATTAATTGTAGCTAATAAAAAAAGTAAAGCTAATAATTTTTAATTACATTAAATTGAATTATTTATCTTACAAATTAAAAACTACAAATTATATACCTAGGTATGCTTTTTAGTTTTATTTGTCTCAAAAAATATCATGACTTTACTATGGTTACAAGTTTCATTTTCGCTTTCAACTTCAGAAAGAATTTCATCAAAGTTCACGAATTTAGACTTCTTACTTTTGGAACCAAACAGTTCTTCTTTGGTCATATTGACCGTTAAAGAAGGTTTGCATTTAATCCAACTGGGTTGTCTGAACTCGACATTCTCCTTTGATTTTTTTACTGAAATCTGTGATTAATTCTTCTGTAACTTGCAGCAATAGAACAGCATGAATTATTGTTCGGACATCGAGCCAAGTAAATATTTAATGCTCCTAATGAATATTTCAAACCCAACCGAATTTGTTTCTAACCTCTCTGTAAACTGTCTTATCTTGCGCCAAGGTATTGATAATTTAACCGAGTCCAAATAAGATTAAAAAAAAGATGTATTTTGAAATATGGTTTGTGTCACAAACATCTTGAAAATAAACAGATTCCATCAATAAATATCGGGCTAACTTATAAAATACTGGTAGAAAAAACCTTGTTTTTCAAAGACTACAAAAAATAATCTTTTTTCTTTATACCAATGTTGTAACATTAATTGAAGGTTAATTGGGGCAAATTTGTTGTTCACAGTTACCACATTAATTTTACACCCTCTCAAGGCTTCAAAAGCTGTTCGTTGATTGTATTTTTCTTTCAATTCAAAACATTTTTGAATGAAATTTCTGAGAAAAATGCAAGTCTATGTAAAGTTACTTAGTTTAAAAGTCAGCAAGCTAATGATATTTGAAAGCAAAGTTAATGGAATGGTGTGTTTACTTCCAACTGGCACATTAATTTGAATTAACGTTGTATGCACTGAGGTTAAAGTTCAACGTTAGTTTAACTTAAAACATAACGTTTTGCTTACACTATGGTTGTATTTTATTTAGGTTAGTCTGATTTTTTGAAGAAATGAAAATTTTATTTTTATTTTTTTAAACGCTAAAACTGCAATAAAAATAGGGTAGGAATGGACACATAATAATTGCCATGTAAAGTTAAGGCATCTCTACATGTTTATATCCTGTTACAACTGTGTTTTTCTACATCTTATCCTCCTATCCTTAGATGGTTTAAAAGCTGGTCTATTCGGTGTTCGTTTTTTCTAAGATTATGATTATATAAAATTTAATTTGTCTTGCCTTGTGTCTTACTTTTTTAAATCTTATTCTTTTAGATAAATCGACGTCATCATAATGGTACATGATGATATTGAACATGAAAATACGTTCAGTGATATTAAAAGAGTGTTACATGCAAGTGGCGATGTATGGGAATGGCTTGAATGTATTGTGCAGACAAATTCGAGTGAAAAATTTCTCAAAAACTCAACTGGACTCATGGTGAGATCAAAATTATGGCGAAAGATCACATTGGAAATCATGCTGTTGGCACTGCTTGATGTTCAATTTGCAACGTCGAAATAATTTATTCTCAAGGTAGTTGACGGAGCATCGCTCAAAATTTATGTACAGAAAAGCATATTAAGTGGCTTCAACCTCTATACTCCAACCAACAGCTACTTCTTGTAGCCAGCATGTCGTAATCAGCATGGTGCTTTAGCTTTTTATTGTCATCTGAGTCGTCAACAACCACATCAATTGCTTCTGATATCCCAGCACAACCTCATGTACATATTTTGGGACAGGCTGCAAATATGACAGCTATGATTGTGGCATTCCGTGCAGAGCACAACCTTTCATTTTCACTATCTGATTCGCTCATTGAACTTGTTCTACATGAATACACCTGTATTAAAAATGTTTTGAAATTGCATCATACATACTCACACGAGGTCTTGCTGCACTTTGGAAGGGTAGAAAAGTTGAAGGTTGTGTCATTTTCTTTGAATATCGACTGTTCAACGCCGAAAAACTCCAAACACGTCTTCTCTCTCTTGGTTTGTTTTTATAATTCTGAAACAAAAAAGATTACTATTGAGTTTCTGGGTTTCATTGATGTGCCACACTGTACAAGTCAAAACCTGTAGAATGAAACGGTTAAGTTGTTTAAACAATGCCATATATATACAATATCAAATACCAATACATTATCAAATACCCATGGGAAGAATGATTGCAAATCTATCTATCAGATTCAGCAAGCACCATGCGTGTTAAAATAACTGATATAGTAACATTGATCATGCAAAATGTTGCTGGTCATCTGCTGGACATTAATGGGGAATCTAACCATTAAAAAACCTTTTAAGAGATATTTCGAATGAGTTTTGTGCTGATTCATTATCACTCCTTGAGGAGATAACTTTTTACATCAGAAAATTTAGAAAGCCAGTCAATTAAAATGCATGCCGATGGTTGTCTGTATATGATCTTTTCATTGAGTTTAAAGATAGTGTTTTATATCTATAAACTATGTATTTCTTCGTTTGAACAAGCTTAATGCTTGCAATACAGATTTGATGAACATCGATTCATGTAACAATAAGAGAGAACTAGAGAAGCAAAAATGTTTGAGAAGAGGGAGAAAGACCGATTAAAAAAGGAGATTTTGTTGAAAACCTGTAAAGTAACAGAACTGCTGTTGAGGAAGAAGAGAAATGGAGAAATTTAAAACGGGAACTGGCCAATGAAATTAGAGAAAACGGAGGATTGTATCAAGTCTTTCAAAACATCCCAACCGCTATGCATTGTATAGCAGTTTTTATGAATCAGTCTTGCCTATTTTCAAATCGTATGTGTTACTTTTCCAAAATGAGAGACCTCTTTTTCACAAGGTACATAAACAAGTAAGTTTGGTGAAAAAGTTCTTTTCTGACTGTATTTCTCCTGACTCACTATAAAAATGCTTTTGCTAAAACTGGAGATTGATGACAGTTTGTTGCTGATGACTTAATGTTCATAGACCACTGAAAGTCTAACAGAATCGTCATGAAACTCGGGGCCTCTTGAAAATGAAGCATAAAAGGCATTCACTGTCATTGACCCTTTGCTGGTATGTTTTAACAAACTACAGTTGAAACGTCTCCTCATTCTTGTAACATTGATGCCAACTGTTATGGAAAAGGACGAGGAAAAAAGTTCAAAAAGTAAGTTCATGCATCATGAGTAGATGACTTACATAAACAAACAACGCGACAATAGGGAAAATAAAGATAATCATAAACGTAAATATGATATTGTGGACACTGATGAAACATCTTAAAAGAAAATGAAAGAGAAGTCTGTTGATTTATCTGTCAAAGGTCGTTTTGATCATCAGACAATATTCAGTCAAGCTTAACACAAACAATCTTCTATTGATTCTCAAATTGAAGAACTTCAAGTTTCTACTTCAGATCATTCATTGTTCAAGCACTTTTAATAGTAATGATGTCGAGGTTGATATTTTAACCAGAAGACAAATGCTATAAAAAATTTTCAGGGGGAAGATAAGGCCTTTTCAGGGAGTAAATTTTGACCATATTGGGTCATAACTCAACCAAAAAAATTCTAAAAAACCAAAAATTTTGGAGGTAGACGCAAAAAATGATTTATAAAAAAAAAACAATAAATTTTTTTTTGGAAACTTTTTTCAGGGGGAAGATAAGGGCTTTTCAGGAAGTAAATTTTGACATATTGGGTCATAACTCAACCAAAAAAATTATAAATGGCAAGTTTTTTTTGAGCAACAGGGTTTGTCTTTCAGGGGGAAATTCCAAATAACACAAAATTTGGAAGGTAGATGCTGAAAACTATTTTTTAACAAAAAAGCCATATATTCCTTTTGAGAAACTTTTAACAAGGCAAAATATGGGCCGTTAAAATGGTTAAATGTTCAAAATACTGAAAACACAAAATTTGATGGCGTTTAGATACTAAAATCTTTTGCTTTACTGGATGGAATATATCTGCTACAAAAATTCACATAGTAATCTGAAAAAGAAAAAAATATTAAATTTTATTATGTTAAAAGCATAACGTGCGTGGTTATTCCAGTCCCCTCGTTAAACAAATATAATGATACTATTCATGACATTAAACAAAAAGCATCATTAAAAAGTAGTTTTTAATAGAAAATTTTTTAGATAGGATTTATCGAAAAATAATTTGAAATGTTAACTTAAAAGCCTAATTTCAAAATTAAATCTACGGTCATTGACTGCCAGAGAGGATTAAGTTAACCTTAATTTTTTGAAGGGCCAAATTAATTCCATAAGCTATCATCCATTCTATTATTAAATAACTTCTATCCATCATAAAAATTAAATAAATTTACTTACTTTGAATTTAGTTTTATAGGAAAACTTTATTTTCAAAGTAAAAACTCCTTTAGAATAGTTTATCACCCCCAAAATAAAAAAATTATTTTTTAACAAAAACAGGGAGGGCTAAAATTTTTAAGGGTAAAACCTTGATAATAATATTTCATAATTCCTAAGTTTAAATAAAGACTTCAATAATGCTTAGAGAGAAATGTCATGTAGGGTCTCATTTCAACCATGTAGCTCATTGTAGCTGGTTCCGCATTAAACAGAGCACTGAATATGTGCCATCAGTAAAGAAAAAAAAAGCAATCAAACCCATAAATTTCTAATAACCTTTTCCTTAATTTGAAGATTTCTTTGAAAACCAAAGTTAACAATAAGTAAAATAATTCAAATACCATTCACCTTTGAATTACTTAAATACTAAAAATCACTTGGATATCAAACACATGTAATATGAAAACATTTACGTACATTATCATAAAATACTTTTTAATATATTCTAATAGCATGATATTTTTGTTGAAATAATCAGACACGACACAATT
>JAUZNK010011338.1:0-23626 GCA_035046665.1 Euphysa ruthae
TTACTTACTTACTTACTTACTTACTTACTTACTTACTTACTTACTTACTTACTTACTTTACTTACTTACTTACTTACTTACTTTACTTACTTACTTACTTACTTACTTACTTACTTACTTACTCACTTACCCACTTACTCAAAATAATCCTTGGGAGAAATTATTATGCAAGAAAGTTAATATTTTGATAGTGAAAAGTTACGGTTGTTTCATAGAAATTTTTTGTTAGACCTTACGTAAACAAAGTAAACAAATCTAAGCATTTAAATTTCTGTGATTTTATTTATTGTTTCGTTCCAATGATTCCCTTGTTTAATTTATGATTATTTTTTTTTTTTTTTTTCTGTCTATTTTTTTCTTTCTTTCTTTTAATATATCACTAGTATTTGCCTATTTAAAAGCAAATAATTTTAAATAATTTTTCTGTTATTTCAGCTATTTTTAAATGTTTTGTTAATTTTTAAATTACAATGTTTGACATTTATTTCTACTAAAGCTTTTGTTGCCGTTTTGTGAAAGTTTCTACTATGGTCACTCTTGGTTATATGATTTATTAACTATGCACAAACAAACCATTGATTATTCATTTTTGTGTTTTAATTATTCATTTTTCGCTCTATATGTGGATTCATAATTTTCTATGAAAAATCTATTTTGCTCTTCAATGCACCTTATTCATTTTTTCTATTAACGAATCTATTCAGTTAAAAGAGAAAAAAATCTTTTTTACAATTCTGTTGGATAGGAAATTTGTGCTAGATTTATTTGATTTATTTTTGTTTTTTTTTTTAAAGTCTAAATATGAAGGTTTGGTTGATTATTTTATATTTAAGTTATGAAGTTAGTGCACAAAATGGTGAGTAATACTGATTGTTTGAGGATTTTTGTGAAATTCAATCTAAGAATGTTTTGATATTTCAAAAAATATTTTATTCTTTGATTGGATTTTTGACTTATCCCTTTTTTATTTTCGTTTTGGGACATATAAATATGTGCTACGCACAAGAACGTTTTTAGTCAGAGAAAACAGCAACTGGGTAAAGTAAAAAAAAATAATAAGAAAATTACCTAATAATAACTTAGTAAAATAATGTGAAAATTACTAATTCAAAACAAACTTTGCTGAAGATAATTGAGCAGACAATTAAAATTATTGTTTTGTGCTATTTCACATATGGTTATTAATATTATGTATCTACCACGGCTGAAACCAAAAACTTGTGCACTTTGAAACAAAAATGTAAAAAAGTAATAAATCTTACATATAGACTATGTTTGAAAAAATAATACCTAAATAAAAAATGGCTTTGACTCGATGACGTATTTTTTGTTTGACACTTTAGAGGATCCCAAGGTGCTCGGCACGATAATCCCTATTGAAAAAGTTGTTTAAATAGCAAATGTTTTTAATTTTATCAAAGCAGCACAAATGCCTCTCAGATTTTTGAAGTTTTAAGGTATAGTTTAAAACAAGCCTTTTGATGACATCACAGTTACTTATGGCACATTTAGGAAATCACATTTTCGTCTGTATCTTCAGGAGTGATGGCAATTTTTAAATATTACCTTTGGTACTATGTCATTATTTTTAATAATTATGCACAAAAACTGTAATTGTATTTTGACAGGTGGCTAGTTCCAGGCTCTTTTAGGTTTTTGGACAATATGGAACATCTTTATTTCGGCTTCTTAGTTTTCAAAGAAAATTCGCATGCAAATCTGTTATGTTATAGCGACTCTCCTCAGGAAATTTCAAGATTATTTGAGAATTCAAACTTAATTTTTTATCAATAAATCATAAATATAAAAGAGCTTGGAACTAGCCACCGGTCAATGAAAAATTAAAAATTTCGTACAGAATCAATAATAGCATAAACATCTATCACATTACTCAGAGGGAAATGCGATATCCTAAAATCTCTTACATAACTGTGATGTCATCAATAGACCTGTTTCACACCATAGCCCAAAACTTGAAACACTTATAACTGGAGAACCACACAAGTTTTTTTGCTGAAATAAAAAGGGTTCTTTATTATTTTAAATAGAGACCTCCCTTTAATCTTGCATTTTTTGCTTATTCTTCTTACTTTTCAAAAGGTTTAAGCTGGCAGCTTATTTAAAATAAATATCATAATTTTTATTTGTTTTTTTCAAATGATGCAACCCTTACTGTTCTATGGGTTATATCGTAAATACTAGTATTGCTCTGTGTAAGTCATTGAATTTATCTTGGTGTGGAAGACATACCAGAACAATTTAACCTGCGATTAATGGGCTCATTTTAAAGACTCTTGTTTGTAATTTGTGTATTTAGGTTGTACAGTGGCCAATCTTACGCGACCAAATGAATGCTCCCTTGAGATAAAAATTAAATGGTGGGATATTAAACCTTATGGAGATATATTTAAAGATATCATTGAGAGCTCATTAATAGCCTGTTGTGGTTCATGTATTAACATCACATATGATAGCAATCCGGCAAATGATTCGGAAGAGCTCCGTCTCCAAATTGGTAATCATTTTTTATTTACACTTTTTTCATTGAAACCAATTTTACTAGCGTGCATTTATACACGTAATTCTTCTGTTTTGCACTGTATGCATTTATACACGTAATTCTTCTGTTTTGCACTGTATGTATTTGTACATGTAATTCTTCTGTTTTGCACTGTATGATTAGGTTTTCCTTTAAATAAATTTCCTTAGATAATTTCAATTTTACCAGGAACTTAAATTTATTTTAAATGATGCAAACGGAGAACAAAATGAATGTGTGACGTAAATTCCAATAGGCTTATTTTACAAACCATAATTTAGCTATATCTTTTTTTGCCTTGAATCCATTATAAAACATTTACTTTTTCGGTGGCTTTAATCAGTTGTGTAAAACTTATACTTCAAATATTAGGTTTTTTTTTTTTTGATATCACGTTGCCCTGCTCTCTATGATGTGTCAACACAACCCATTGATTCACTAATATATTTTGCTTTTAAAAAGTTGTATAAATTATTTGTTATTAGAAATAAACAGATCTGGAAAATTTAACTTGCTTGGCTAGTTTTGTCAATTGGTTAAATAAAGTAAACATTTTTTCTTGATTATGATTTTTTTTTTTTTTAAAGAACAGAATCAAAAGAGAATAATATATTAGTCAGGTCCACAGAATACTCTGTGACAATTTATTTTAATTTCATTGATATTTCAAATTATTGGTAGGGCATTTGAGTAGTATATAAATCCCTGTATATCCCCGCTCTGCCTTTTCCTCTTGTCATAGTTAATCATCTGTAACATTGGCAAATCACTTTAGTATAGTTCTGCAAGACAAAATCCTTTGAATGAGGTTTACTTAAAATTTAAATACAATCCGCTTTGGGTCTATTTACATAACCTCAGTCACACAACCATTACTACGGGGAAAAATATGTTTTAGGGCTGACACTATATAAACTACCAGCTACCAGAAATTTTATTTGGTTCTATTTTCAAAATTTGATGCAAAATAATTTATGGTTGTCTGGCTGAGCGGTTATTTACCGTAAGCTCAAATGGAAACTCTAAGTACAGCAGAATCAAACCCGTGGGCTCTTCTGAAATGATACCAGTTTGAAAACTGTTTGTTGGCCCCATGTTGGAAATACATTCGATTATGATATAAATTTTGATTTACAGGTTCTAATGGATCTGATTTGGCATTTCCTGTTTATGGAGAAATGACAAAAACAATTTACCAAGAGAAACCGTACTTCCCTGTTGTTGAATCCCCCGGTGTTATCTACTTACAGGCAACTCAAGATACTGGAAACTCTGCAAGCGCAGTAATCGATGCTGTGCTCCAAGGATGGCCCATATTGTTACTAACCTTAATAATGGCTGCATTGTCTGGTATTGTGATGTGGGCGCTGGTATGCAAATAATTTTATTTTACACCTTACTTTTTTTTCTTTTTTTTTAACAATTAATTTTAAAATTCTTTAAGTTTTTGCTATGTTACGTTCATGATATCTTCTGATTCAAATTCCTGAAACAAAATACATGTTATTTGGAACATTTTAAAGGACAATTATATTGATGTCGAAAAAGTTTCAAACTAATGTATCAATTTCCAACTTCCATTTAATCATTTTTGAGTATTTTTTTTTTTTTTTTGTAGGATTCTTATTGGAATCCTGAAGAATTTCCGAGCTCATTCTTTAAAGGATCATGGGAAGGTTTCTGGTGGGCTTTTGTTTCTATGACAACAGTTGGCTATGGTGATCGTGCTCCAAGATCATTTGTTGCTAGAGTTTTTGCATTTTTCTGGGTTCTCATTGGTCTTGTTATTATTTCAATCTTTACTGCAACTGTAACTACATCTTTGACAGCTCTTTCATTAAGTAATGAGGTCACCTTATATGGAAGTAATGTTGTAGCATTTAAGAACACTGAAGAGCAGCGATATGGTGTGCGAAAGAATGCAGTTGTAAAATGTAAGATATTTCTTGCTCCTATTTAAAAATTTCATGCTGGCCAGCTTTTTCTTTAAATCCATCATGCAAACCTATTTTTGTTTTGTTTAACCTTAAGAGTTATTTCTATGAAATATAATAATAATTTTTTAGTGCATTTGATAATTTGAGGAAGAAGAAAAATATTTTTGATGACTTTTCATGAAAACTTATACAATGCTTAAGTTGCTTGTTATGATTTATAGCAATAAACGTCTTAACATGCAAATTTTTTAAGTTTTTTAGCTCAGCCATATTTCAATTAAATTATTTCCCAAAATGAGCCTTTCTTATAAACTTGTTTAAAAAAAAAAAAAGTTCTTTAAATCCCTAAAAAGTGAAAGGGGGTGTTGTCAGGGAAAAGTTACTTTTTTTTAATTTTACAGATTTTAAAGATAAGCTCTGGTATCTACTAAAAATTTACACAATTTTTCTTTTCAAATATTTTTAAATTTTTAGCATTTAAATCAGAAAAAAAAACATAAAAACACTGATAAGATTAAAAAATTTGAAAACATTCAAATAATCGTTTTTTTTGTAGCTTTGCATTGATGCAAACCATTGATAAATCTAGAAAAAGTGTAATCTCCTGCTTGAACATCTATGATAACAAAGTTGTTGATATTGATATTGAATCTGTCCCTTGGACAATAAGCATACATCCAGGTGAAGTTGACCCAGGCAATTTATTACTCAAACAAATAACACTAGCACATGATTATGTTTTTTCGTGGCTTGAAATTCTACATGCAATTTTAATCTATCAAGTTAGTAAGAAAAATTGCTTTTTAGGTGGAGGCTAACTTTTATTGGTTGATAAAGTTCCGCTTGTAAAGTGTTTCCATTTATGGATATTTAAAAAATCATGCTGAAATAGGGCTGTTATCAGTACCGGATTTCATAACTTGTTAAAAAAAATATTCGATTGGGGATAAAACATTGATTTTAAAGAAAATTCTAGTAGATGCGGCTGTAGTACTATATATATATATATGATATATATATATATATATGTGTATATATTTGTTTAAGATTTGCGCAAGTTAATACAACTTCAGGGTAAAATTGACACTGTTTATATTATGAACAAGGTATAATACTTTCCCTGGTATAGTTTACGTTACATTAAATACTTAGTTTGCTGCAAGCTACTTTACGGAAACAGTAAAATAAAAAAATTTTTTTGCAAGTGAACAATATTACCAGTATGAGTCGTTTTGTAACCTAAACCTATGCCCCTGGATGTAGGATAACCGTACCATAAAACCCTAACCTTAAAGCTTCACTTCTAGAAATAGCATGCAGCAAACTCATGATTTACTGCCTAGTTTCATTTCTTATTTTATCATTATAACTTCTTTTGTAAATGTTTATTAATCAGGCTAGTATGTTGACAGCTGTTGGTTAACATTTAATCATAACGTTATTTCTAAAATAAAGTTAAATGTTTTCAATAGCATGTCAGGTCACATATGTAGGTAATGTGGTTGTGATATGAAATATTCCTGGTTATTACTTCAATCTAGACAAATGGTGAGGAAGGTTTACTGTTTGTTGCATGTGAATGGGAAGAAATTAGAAGTGGGAAGTGTGGTTATAATGCAGCGAGAACACTAAAAAATTATCGTTTTTTGATAATCTATCCAAATATATCTAAATACTTTCATTTTAAGCCTGAAATATGAATTTTTTAAATTTTCATGAATTCTGTTCATTAACTTTTTAATTTTTTTAATTTAAAGTTAAATGAACGAAAAGTATAGATTCTAGAATTCCATTTGTTGCATTGGGTTGGATTATCAAATTATTGCCTAAGAAATCAAGTCAGCAACTGTTATATTTAGCACTGGTATTCTGGCTTATAATTGAATACCCTGGAGGCAGGAAATAACTTTCTTATGATTAACTGGGTTTCTCAAATAGTTACGGATTACTACCCATGGTAATTCCCGCAAGATGGCCTTGTAAGATTTAAATAGTCATCATGCATTAAGTCAGTAAACAGTTTAATGTTTCTTTTTTAACATAGCTGTGTCAAGTTTGTTTGAGTTTGTTACTGAGATTAATAAAGTATTACCTGCAGACAAGAAGGATGAAGCAATTGCTGGTGGTTTAATTGATAGCTATGTTGCTGGAAATAACACCGACTTCCTAAAAAAACATGATCTTAACGTTGCACAAGTTTTTGATCATCAGTTTGCATATGGCTTTGTCATCACAAATCGCCTCAATGGTGGAGATATGGCTAAGTGCTTGAGAAGGCATTTGAGTACAGAAGAAACATCTATCACTGATATTATACAGAAAAAGATGACTGCGTTTCCGGTAAGTTTTATTTACATCAATTTTCACGCCTTTCTTTATTTCTACATGGAACAAATTGATAAGCCTTTTGCCTATTTCTGGTAAATTTTTTGAAAAAGTTATTTGCAAAATATATATATATATATTCATTCAATCTACAGACACGTGTTTCGCTGTACAACAGCTCATCAGTGTGGCTTGGAACACACTCCATATAAATTATAGGTTGACTTTTAACCACAGGTTTTTTATCACTTGTGGTGCGAGTGAACTATAATTGTATATAAAAGTGAGCGAAGTCATGATATATGGACCAAAGTGCTCTAACTATCCGGAAATAGTTGGCTTTGCATTGTCTCTAATAGGACATCAATATCAGACTTCAGAGTGCTCTAGTAATTATGCTATTGCAAATAACTTTTTCAAAAAATTTGCCAGAAATAGGCAAAAGGCTTATAGGTCTACAACTTTGAACCAAAGTTTTGTGATGTTTGTTGTGAACAAGGACTATATTTCCCCGTTACTGAATATCAGAATAGATACCTCCTTCCGAAGCTTTAATAAATGCTATTGGTACAAATGTTAAGTCATCCTTGACAATTTTAATCCTTTTGATTGAGATTTAATCTAATACCCGAGCTTTTGACGTATTAAGTTTTTGAGTAACTTTTGAAATAGATTTCCTATCAAGCGTTATAATATGTGAATTATTGTTGCTAATTTCATCGAGGGAGAACGATGCTTTACAAAGTGATTGTTAAAATTACTTCAGTTATAAAATCGGTTTTTAAAGAGTTTATCGAAAGTGTTATGAAAATTCTTGGTGTTTTTTCTTTTCTCAAGAACTTTTTATTACTAACTAATTATCATGTTGCAGAAATGGTTTTTTTTTAGAGGAAGAAGTTAGATATCGCTACTAAATTTTTTTGAGTTTTTCTGTTTTCTAATTATTTTTCATATGCTTTATTATTTAAACGCAAAATAGTTTTTTTTTACGATCGAGTGAGTGTCTCTGAAATTACATTTGATAGGTTTATTTAGAATGCAATTTGTGAAGATATTGAAAAAGTTGTATTACAGCAATCAGTTATACAATCAACCTTGCTTTTGAATAATGAAAAATAATTTTTTGAAATATATTTTAACAAGTTCTGTTGGATTGTGTAACAAGGACTGTGTACTATATTTGATGAAAAGTTAGGTTAGTAAAAATCATATCTCTACAAGGCAAATTTTTTATTTGGTTCATGGTTTTTTGGATCTTGGATAAGTTTTGTAAATCCATTTAGTATCAGCTGTAATAATTATTCTTGGTTTTAAATTTGAATTTTTATGCAGTGCCAGTTTATATAAACCAGTTAAATGATTATTTGAAGTTAACAAAATCAGAATTTTCAATGACAGTTAGTGAATTTAGTCACTTTTGGGAAGTTTAGATAGATTGTTCCAAGAAGGGGTAAGGCAAAACTTAACTGGTGCAAATTTAGTTTCAATACCACTACACGGAAATAAGAAATAATCCTAAAAAAAAATATATATATATATATATTAAGAAATAGGAATAACTACAAAATATATGTATAAGAACTTTTGAAAAACAATTGAGAAAACAGTCTATATTGTTAAACTCATTTCAATTCTTCTTAAATGGTTTCTCCTATTAATAAAACACAAAACAGTGGTGCTGGGACTTGTAAACCACTGTTCTGTTATGGTTTTTATTGCTGGGTATTTATCTCACTAAAAACTTTCTAAACCTATCGATTAAAGATTGATTCAGGACAACTTTCGAGGGCTTCAAGAAGCTCCAATTCAGTGTTGAAATTCGTTAAGAGGATGCGTTTTTCTTTTATGAATTTATTATTAAGCGCTTTTCATATTTCCATAAAAGTATCAATATATATATATATATATATATATATATTTTTTTTTGTTTTCTTTTTTTTGAGGTAAATTCTAACTTTCGGATAAATATTTATTTCGATTTCTGTTACTTTTAATATAAACCCTGAAGCAACAACCATTGGAAGTCTTAGGATTTCATTCTGCTATCTTTATCATTAATTCATCACCATTTTAAATTTTTTGAGTTCAGTTTAGTGATATTGATGTTAGTTTTTCTTAACAGATGCCAAACCCAGGTTAACATTTAGCCCATCATCATTACAGCGAATGACTCAGCCTACAAGTCACAATGAATGTGAAAGTAATTTTTTTTCGTAAAACCGCTCAAGATAGATGAACAGTAACTTATTTATAAGATGAACTTGTCATGTTCATCGGCTTGTGGCTTAGTTGTAGGTCATACGCTTTACATACGCTAAGCCTCCAGTTCGAGCCCTGCCGTGCGTTGTCATCTCTTCATAAGTTCGATTTTCGATGATCTTCCGCCATTATGGTAAATAAATAAAAAAATATTTAAAAAAGAATAATAAAATAAAAAGCCTGCTGATTAAAGAGGTTTCTCCAAAAATGCTGCGGGTGATACTCAAATGAATGTTTTTATGCAATTCAGGTTATATTAGCATTATTGATAGCGAACAATATTTATTTTTTTGCAGAAACCTAATAAAAGTGCAGCCGAAGAGAAGTCTTCAAATTTGTTTGATCCAAGCAGTCCAATCTTCAAGCAAGCAGTATATTCATGCTTGGGCTTAATCTTTGTGCTCACTATCTGTGGAATAACTTGGGAGTATTGTTATTGGAGACCTAAACAGGAGAAAGAAAATCCTCCACCTAAAGGTATACGTCCTTTAAGATATTCATAGATTGGTTCAAATCATAGGCTATAGTATATCATTTCGATGTAATTTGATGTATTTGCCAGATGCTTTTTCTTGATATTTGTTTTATTGAGTGCAAAATATAGCAAGAAAGCTATGAAAATATTATTTTAAAATCTCACAACCACGATTTTTTCAGATATAAACAATTGAAAGCTTTTGAATATAATTTATGCAATTTACAAATTTCAAATCTTCAATTATGAGGAACCTTGCTCATTAATCTCTTTCTGATCTTAAATTTTTAGAAGATACTCGAGTTGACACTCCTCATGGGTCATTTGAGGAACTTGTTGCAGCCCAATGTCAAGAATTGGAAGATGCGATGATCACTGAGGTGATGGCGTTTTACAAAGCATTCAACAGAAAACTCGACCTGATTCGTCAAAAAAATCTTCGAGACGATGAAATAGATTTTAACAAGAAGGCTTCTTTGGAGGATACAGATGAGCCTACAATTGCTATATAAATTTTGATTCTAATGGCTTTTATTTTGTTCGTAAATTATTTTTCATTTTCGTTTTAATTAAAAGCTGAACTCATCCACAATAACAGAATTTTGTTGTTATTGTTGCTATTCAAGCTTTTAAAATATGTGGATATTTTAAAAATGTGCAGTGGAAACCCACAAGCCTTAATTACAACTATTGTTAAACAGATCTGAATGAAATGAATGTAAAGTCGCATTCGATGAAGTAAAATATATCTTTATTATCCGAAATATTGCAAGAAGGAATTTGATAACTAATGCTAAATTCATTTGCTAATATAACTCTGAAATTGATATCTAGTAAATTATGCATATAATATATATTATATTTATATAATGTATAATATATTTATAATTTCCCAAAGAAGATGAAATTATTTTTTAAAGATTGAATTTTAATTTTTTTTATTTACTTATTTTAAACAAGGAAAGCTAGTAATTATGTTGATAAATATATAATTATTGGATAGGATTTAAATAAATAATGCTAATACGTCACCATTGATTAATTGAAGATTACTTTTCGCACCACTGCACATGACGTCCACAGTTATACAATGCCTGGAATTTCTGTCATAATTTTAAATCTATTCCCTGGATATTTATTAATGTCTCAACGTCCGGAAAAAATTTCGTTATTTTGGATTAAGTATATTTAGTATTTTTAGAAGCACAGAGAAAATATTTAATAATTATCTTAAATTTAACTCATTTCTTGACAATTATTTGAAATGTCCTGGTATTTAGCTTACTTTTTGAAACTTTTCGGGAATGATTTCCAATTATTGGCATTCTAGGGATCTCCATAAGAAACACAAATAAATCATAATAATTTTTTACCTTTTATAAAACTAACGATTTTTATGTTTATGATTATGCTATTATTATTTTACATTCATGTAACTTTGTATTCTGCACCTTATATATTTTGTGACTATTTAATAAAAGATTTTGATGCATGTTTGTAAGAATAAACGTTTGCAAGGTAAACAAGGTTACATTTCACAGGTTTCGCAGGTTTACAAATATAAAAACTTTTAGATGTTCAATGTTCTGACATTTTTAACCTTGTTTGAATATCTTACTTAAAAAGATTGCAAGGTTCAAAAACAAGTAAAATTACATTGGTTAATCTTCTCTAAAAAATTCAAAAACAAAATACTTAAAATATTACTCTAACCTTGTTCATTTTCTCTTTTACTGGACAGAATTTGATTTTGCTATAGTAAAGGATTGTACTAAGTTGTCTGGAAATACTGCAAAACATGAGAATGTTCAAAACTACGTTTTCTTCTTTTTAATCTTCTGTAATGGTTGGGCGCAGAGCTTTGGATTGCGCAAACCATGCTAGGAAATAAAAAAACGTTAATCATGACATAATTTATCATGGCAGTCTAAATTATGAGAACAAAAAAATAAATTCCGATTCGATTATTTTAACGTGTGGCCGTCACATAGTTTGACGAACTAATTAATTATAAAAGAGCCCACGGGTTTAGTGCTGCTCTACTTAGAGCTCCCAATTGAGCTTACGGTAATATCGGTAGAGTAATTTTGCTAAAATAAGCATGCATATGTTCAGAACATCTTACTCCATAATATTTTGCTAGGTCACAGCAGCAGTTGCTTTCAGGTGAGCCCAGCGAAAAGAAAATTAAATATCAGGTCATGTGGCTGCAAAATGCCGGCATGAAATTTCAAATGAAAATGATTTATAAATAGTTTTTTTTTTTTATGGTATCCATAAATAGTCCCAAGCTTCTGCACTTTTTGGTGCTGCATTAGCAATTTGTTCATCATCCTCATTGTTACGTAGTCATTGTTGCGTAGTCAACATTATCAGAAAATATTTCTTTCTTTTTAAATGTTGGTTGGTAATTCTATGTAATTATTCGTACTAGTAATCTAAGAAAGTTAGTTAAGGGATATTGACTATAATCGTATACAGTTTTTACAAAATATCAAAAAAATTAAAATTTTCTCTAATATAGGTTTAGTATACGTCTTTCATATGTAGAATTTATTCTAGTTTCCGAATATCGGAATATCGTTTCCGAATATCATATCGGGTTTTGTTTTAATGATAATGGAAGTATTCACACCAGGCGGAAAAAAAAAGTAGAAAAATGTTTATAAGAAAGCAAAAGCTGGTGCCAATTTCTCATCCTCCTAAACCTGGAAAAGGCCTAAAAGTCCGGGTTTTATGTTAAACTACGGACCTGTCTGGTCTGTAAAATAGTTTTTGTTAAAAATAAGCTATAAACCGATACTGAAAACTGTAAAAACTTAGATAAACAAGCCTAGCATCGTAAACAAGAATTATAAATTTAAAAATTGAAATTTTATGGATGAAGAAGAAAGGAGCCGAGACTGGTAATGCCAGACGTTGCAGGAAGCAGAGAAGCTGAGACAGACCATCCCTTCGCCAGCTGCTGAAGTTGACATTAACAATCTAGTGAAAGGTCCCTCGATTTGCAACTCACTACCTAATAATGTTAAGATGGTACTACAGTAAATGTGTTTTTTTTTTTATATAAATTTTGTATTTTTTTTTTTTTGGAATTTTAGGTTCTCAATCTATTTCTTATTCATTTATTTATTTAACGTTGGTACGCTTACATAGTTGTGTATATATATATATATATATATATATATTAATAAACACTAATATATTAAAAAACTTGAAATTTAAAAAAAAACTTTATCACAGCAAATTATGCGGCTAATAAAGATGTGAAAATTGCACGAAAAGCAACATTTTCGACGGAATATGTCAAGAGCGCTAATCAAAAAAATTTGGTTTAAAAAGTTGATGTCATTATAGAGCTTGAATTCAAAACTATATGTTGAGCTTAAGTTTAGATTGATGAATGCTTTTTGAAATAATTTCATCTTTTATTTAAAAATTATACCCTACAATTGAAGCAATTTCCGTTTTTTCTTGGAGACACAGGTAACACCTTTTTGAGTTTTGGTTGTAAGTTAAGCACTGGCGCAATATCTTCCATTTGACATTGGGTTAGCCATTCATTTGTGTAATTTTCAGGTACGCTTTCGATAATTCTGTCTCTTAATGCAAACCATTCATCAGCTTTGATAGCCAAAACCCATGCTGTTGGGTTTATAATCTGTTCTGAATATTTTCTTGTTTACTTTTATTTTCCATAAAAGCTTGTCAAAATTCTGCAATTTAAGACAAAACTAACACTAAACGTCACACGATACTGAGATTGCTAGTTTTAAAATCAGAAGGAAAAGAAATTTCCCCAAAATTTTATTTCATTTTTTCTTACGGTACCGCGCACAAAAAAAGAAATTACCTTCAAATTTATCAGATTTTTATTAAAAACTAATTTGGCATTTTCATGATTTTAATACTGTAGTACCACCTTAAGAACCAAGTATGCTCCTCTTCGTAGAACAAATATGGGCAAAAATTTTCTGCCATGGAAAGGCCCTTCAATTTGGAATTCACTACCTAATAATATTAAGAACCATAAAAACTACAACACTTTTAAGCATAAAATTAAATTTATTTCTGAGTTCACTTGATAAGGTTCGTAAATCGAATGTCTTCAATTATTAACCACATTTTTTTTTTGTGTGTGTGTGTGTGTATCGTATCGAGGGATCGTAATGGAAATATAGTCATAAATAATTCTAATTTTAATTAATAAACAATTCCTGTGCCTATCCTTGCCTTCAATAAAAATGCAATGGAACTCATAATTTTAAATATTAACCATGATGTTAAAACATACACATTAAAAAAAATTAATTATTTTAATTATACGCATAATTAGTGAGTTCGTTCAGTGACATTTTTTTGCGATAAATAACTTTCAAATTTTATGAGTTATGTTTGATAATTTGGTAGCTTTATTTTAAACCCCTTGTTCATGTCCCCAGTAAATTTCGATTCAATGAATCTTTCCAAAAATATGACACCTTGAATTACGCGGTATCATATTTTTGCCAAAATTCAAAAAATTGCTACACCTATTGAAAGTAAATTGTTTTTTTTTTTTTTTTTTTTTTTTTTTTTTTTTTTTTTTTTTTTTTTTTTTTTTTTGTAGCGAATGGCATTTATAGTGGACTTGGACACATAAGAGTTTATCTTGAAAATTTCAAGTCAAACGGATAATCCATTCAAATTTAATTTACCGTAGAAAATGAAAAAAAACATCGTAAGCAAAAAAATGCAAAAAGACAGGATATTTTGATTCACCTGTTAGTATCCTTGTTAGTATCAAACTACTTTTTACGTATTGCTCGCAATGTTTTTCTGCGTTCCTTTATGAAATCCGATGACTTGCGTTTTATTATTTGTTTCTGTCACAGTGAAAATTTGACCATTTGTAAAGCTTGTTGAGGTCCCATAACAATACACTGCTTTTACCAGCAAAACTGAAGTTATATGTATACTTTCTTTACCATAATTGAACTTTAAAAAATGACAGAGTGGACTCCGATCTCAAGGGTCTTTCTGCCTTCAAATACGCGTTTCGGGCAACGAGGCCACACCAAACCCTTAAAAAAATCATTCACGCTTTGTGCCTTACCGTAATGACGCTTTCAAGAGCTTTTCATCTTTCAAGCAATATTTGATGTCAATCTCCTCTTGAAATACTAGGTGGTAGATTGAATTTTAATTTTTTAACGTTCCAGAGAGAAATTTTCCATAACAAAATAACCGGGCCAAGTTCACGAAAACTTATGACAGCCCTAATATTTACATCAAAACAACTTTAGCCATTAATTTGGTCAGCTTTCTTGCTTAAAAACAACATCTCACTATCTCCACACTAACAGTTTTTCACAATTTTTTGCAATAGTCCCTGCTTCTTGTATGAACTAACATGACGCTACGGCCATCAGAAATTTCTCTCAGCAATATCGTTATTCCAAATAAAATAAAAGTCATTAGATGTGCTAGCTTTAGGTAGATTAGGGGCTACAGTTTCTGGAACAAGTATAGTACTATTGTCCGCAGGGACAGATGTATTATCAGTGTCCATTTTGCTTGACCGGACGTTGATGTGCCTCGTCGTTTCTGTCAACACTTGGAGGTAATATTTTCAGCACTTTTCTCTTTAAAATGTATTGTTGTTTCCTAAGTTATCTGCATTACCCATCACGTTATTAAATCTCGATAAAGGCAGCAACAAACATGTAACATATACAGATATACAACCACAAAAACAGATTTTTTTTTTTTTTTGTGTTGTTTCCACTTAAAAAACGGTAGAAATTGAAAGAAAACCTTGATCTTGAAAAGTTCCATTTAAACAATAAACACCTTTTCTTTTCCGTGGAGGGTGTTTTCAGGCCATAAATAGTTTTACTGCCTTTTTTTACCAACAAAACCTCAGAAATTGTTTTCTTTTTTTTCACCTTGGTGTGATGAATAGGATATATCTCAAAATCTATTTAAAAAAAAGCAAAATTTGATGCCAGATTTGAAATCTACGATAAATTTTTCATAAAAAGGGTGTATTTGAAACAAATGTAAAAAATCACTAGAGAACCACCTTAATGTATTTATTTTTTCATTTGTTTTATTTTTAATTATTAAAATGTATCTTTGTCAAAGGCAGAAAAAAAACTTACTTATTAACAGTAGTATAAAATATGTTAACAAGCAATTTATATCAGGGTTTAGACTATGATATATGTCCATTTCATCGACATTTATATTGTTTTTAGCATGCCCTAGTTGCTATCATACCGAATCACTTTCATTTACCAACATTGATGAAAAAAAAAAGACTCGCAAGTTATCTTAAAATTAAATGCTGCGAGTGTACAATTCACACATTCATTTTACACTTCTTCAGAAGCTGCAACCAGTAAAGATGTAAGAAATAAGGGAGCAAAGACTATGAAGATTAATGCTAGGGCTGTATACGCCACTTCAAAAACTTTGTGGATATTTGAATATGCCCCCACCAATGACATAAGATAGTTATACAAACTAGCCAATTAAAAACTTATTAAAAACTGCAACAAAACTAACAGCAGAATGTATGTCTGAATCTGCTAGGCTGTACATCTTTAAAATAAAAGTTTTTTTAAATGGCTTGAAGTTATATTTTTCTGGTGTGGAAAAAAAAATGTTTTTTTAAGAATTATCCACATAACTAGCAGTTTTTAGCCCTATAACAGGGTAATCTTTTGTCAAAGATAGCATGAGATTGGAACATAGTTAGAATCTTATATTTTTCACAAGTAATATCAAAAGTGGGTAGCGCGTTACGAAATTTTTAAACAATCTTTTTAAATGTTGTAATTATTTCAGCCGTACCGCTTTCTGACATCAATAATTTGTGAAAATTGTGTAAATCAGCATAATTATTTCAAAATTATATGGATAACAATTATTGAATTTATTTATTATTATTTTTTTATTTTTTTTTTTTTTCGGAACGTGAAGAATACAAAAATGAAGAATCGTGCAAAAATTTGAAAACTATCAATCGAGTAGAACCTACAATCTTCGACAGAAAATCAAAAAAGTCAAACTGAGAAAACAGCCGATAAAGACATGTGAGCAATAAAATAGTAAAACGATACATTCTAATTTTTCCCTTTTTCATCTCCTTCTTCTTCATAGTTTTTCCTATCAAATCTCTTTCTATTGGCTCTTCATTTTTTCGTTGCTTTTTTCCTGTGTCGCTTTTCTTGGCTTCCATTTGTTTAACACGTAACTGATTTTTCTCAGCCAAACCCTGTAATTGTATTTCACTTGTAAAACCAAATTTTAGATTTTCTAATACACTCAAACTACCATTTGCCCCATCATTAAACGATATCACAGCAGATGCTATTGCGATTTCAATTATGTTTTGACCGACATATACTGTTTTGGGAGCACGCATCCATATAAAGCCTTTCAAATACTCGTTAACATTTTGGGTCTCCCCATCCAAGCGCTGCCTTAAAAGTTCGTCTGAACCAAGATCTTTATACGAAAAGATTTGCTTTATTAAATCGCTTACAGCTTTTGGTATAGATATACTGTCCTTGTACCTTGCGCTATCGTTTAATTTTTTTAACTGGTATTTACACCAGGTGTCACTAGAAAGAAGGCAAAATTTTTTATATATACATTTTTAAGGAATTTTTAAAGGGTTAAGAGTGGTTGCTATGGGCGTAGTTAGGGCTAAAAATTATACCGTTTTACAGCAAAGCGTTAATTGGGGCACTTATGAATTTTTAAAGAAAATTGATTACGATTTTGAATTTTACGATATTCAAACTATCTAAAAAGCGTATATTTGAATTTTTGAAAAATTTAGGATTCTTTAGAGATATACCATCTTAATGCTTAGACGTGAAAATGAAAAAGCTAATGAAGGTGTTTCGTTAACGGTTAACGGTACGTAAAAGTTTTTCTTCTGCTTTTGGCGTCGTTACCGCTATTTTGATTGACTCTGACAAAGTTCAATGTTTCAATACTATCTAAGTCATGTAAGGGATGTATATCAATGAAAAAGATAGAGAATCATGTTTTGAAGAGTGTCTGCTTTTTAACAATTTTTTCTAAAAAATGCTTGCTTTTTAACAAAAAATAAATAAAATTTGAAATTTTATTTTTTTTATTAGTTGTGTTTTATTAATCATTGTATCATATTACATAATTTTACTATTAATATTACATAATTTAAAATCTTCTGGAAAATTTTTTTTATTTGTTGGTAAACCACCTTAAATGTTGGTGATCCACCCTGATCTCTTTTAAATACTCTTTTTTCATAAAAAAAAAACTTTTACTTATCCAGGGGGAGTCTGTGAAAATTGTGAATTTCAGCCTTTATATCATCATACCCGGTTGGGCGATAGTGTGCAGACATAGCTCGTGGTGACAGCTGTTCGAAGTCTTAAAACACCAATATATTTCAGGTGATATTACTCTGATTTTGAAGTGTTTAGGGACGATGATAAACCACTATGATTGTTGGTAAATTTTTTTTAAAAAACATCCGTTATGGCAGCAAAAACGATTATGCCATGACATATTTTTATTTCTAAAAATGCTATTCTATGCTTTGATACTATTAGATATAGGTTTAAATTTTAAGAGAGACTTTTTAGATATAGATTTAAATTTTATGAGAGAAAGGAAAAATTTTTCAAAATTCTTTAACATGCATCATGTTTGATATAATACAAAAGCAGCCACCTGATACTGCACGATAAATTTGAGACTACATTGATGAATTTGAGATTTTGATTTTCCGGAAATGAGATCTTTATGATACCAAATTATCTTGAAAAACTTATCATCTTGATGGTTATTTTTACAGCTATGTAAAAGTAAATTTAGAGTGTTTTAGTAATTATTGATTATTCAGCTGGCGTTTTATGGTCATGCGTTTAATAATATTGAAAAAACTCCACAAAATTGGTAGAAAATGAATATCTAAGAAATTTAGGAAAGGTCATAAAATTTAAGGCCCATGCGATTTATGATTCTCCAGCAAGAAGATTATCATCATCATCGTCATCATCATCATCATGATCATCATCATCATTAAGTGTGACATTACAAATTGCTAAGAATTGGCTATCATCAGATTGCTCAACATCATTACTCAGTATCGGATCTATATCTTGGAAAGGATCGATCGGAGGCTTTTTGCTTAAAACGAGTTCTAAGGCATTAAAAACAACAACACTTTTTCATCCACTACCAATTATTTCTTTCCCTTTCGTCGTACTCATTTGGTTGTAGAATTCCACAATCCAACCGACATGAACAAGTTTAAATTTGGACAGTTTCAACCCTACTTGGATGTTATCAATATCGACGCCATTTTATAGCTGCGCTTTCACTTGGTCAGAGTACTATTCGTTAAATTTATGTTTGAGAAATCGTTTGCAATAACCATTGACCGACAGATCAAGTGGCTGGTAGAACTTCGTCATATTAGCAGGAATATTTGCGATACATGTGTTTGCTTCTTTAAAGGCGTCGAGTACAGCTGCCGTTATTTGACCAGCAAAGACGTCCATGATGACGAGTGCTTTCTGATTCGTAGAACATTTCAGGATCTATTTTTAAATGATTACATTTGATTATTTGAGCTCTTTCAAGAACTTAAGGGGACACCCTTCTTCCCCACCCCCACACACACCTAAAATTCAAACTTAATATCAGGTCAGAAAATGATAACTAGCAACCTTTTGACAAATTATGAATTTTGTCACATTTTTTTATTCAAAATGGTAACCGGTTACCATGAAAAACCTTTAAAATTATCGAAAATGATTTCAAACTGGTTAAAATCTAGGAAAACCCGCACATTTTCAAATTGATATATTTTCACCATAAGATAGGACTGAGATATGAGCGGAGCAGATTTTTTCATTGTCTTACTTTGATGACACATTGACGTGATCAAAAAGCTGACCGGTTTTCCGTCAGAAAGAGAAAAATTAATTTAAAAAAAAAAACTGAAATTATAATTCATCTTTGATGATAAACATTCCCTGAAAATTCATTGAAAAAGTATTAACGCTTATTGGAAAATCTTGGCCGGTGTGCTCAAGCAATGGAAGTCAATGGATATTGCAGCAAACACCCCGTTTAACGACGAAAAGCCGCGACGTGATCACGTATCGTCACAAGATAGCCTACATCAGCTACTTGAATCAAGAAACATTACATCTTTTCTCAACCAAATTATTACTGTCTTTTTAGCATTTTTTTTGTTTTTTTATTGCAATAAGACTGAGGGAAAATAAGATACTTTTCACAAAAAGTCTCATGGAATATAATATTATTTTTAAGAAAACTCAGGGGAAAAAATTCTTAAATTTGAGCATCAACACTGTGGTAAATTCATCATTGTGGTAAACTTTTTTACATAATAATATAATTTATAAGTGTTCATTATTCTTCACTATTAAGATAACACAAATCATAAGAAAAGTTATATTTTCTAATCAAGATCAAATTGATCCTCTTCTTCTAGTTCTAAGGTAATCGCATCGTTGATTCCGGCGTGCTCAAATCCTTTCCTTATTAAAAGTTCAGAGTTTCGAAGGTGGTCGTAAATCCCGATGATCCATCGTGCATGAATTGGCTTTATCTCTGTGAGGGTTGTTACGATATCAATATTATACACATCAACTCCTGACTCTAGCTTTTTAGCAACCTGATCTGCATACCAGTCACCAAACTTTTTATTTAATAAATTTTTGGCAACACCATTAACTGTAATTTCTAGCGGTTGAAATACATGCATCAAGTTTGCTGGAACATAAACTGGAAGACCATTTTCTTCCATCAAATCGAGGACGCGTTGTGTTCCTTGGGCTTTGAAAACATCGAATATCAACATTTCTTTTTGTTCCTTTGGCAAAAAAAAATTTTGGACACTAAAAACTTCGGTCACTTTTAATTTCTGACGAAATTTTGTCTGAAAATAAAAGCGTCATTATCGTAAATATGGTATCACATTGAAATATACTTCACTTTGGTGGCTTATTGTTTTCTTGAATCATTTTAAATAGATATTATACTTCTGCTTACCTCAAGGTCACTACTCGATTAATCTACTATATAGTTATCCTTTTTTGCTCCATTACCATTGTGGCACCGGTTATTAGATTTTAATTTATGTCAATATTATGTAGTTTTTAACAGTGAGAAATATGTATATGAATTTGACAGATTATATTTTAAAATGAGTGTATTTTTTCTACTGCATTTCTGCGTGGAGAAAAAAGTTTATTGACCTTTTTTATGTTCCATAATATAGTAATAAAGTATTTAAAAATAACAGCCTGACGATTAGTTGCTCAATCAATTTAATTTTACTGAAAAATAGGATCTTCTTTAATGGGAGAAATTATAGCGGGAGAAATTTTCAAAATAAATCCAAAAAATTTAGACTTTTGCGAAAATAGATAAGTGAGAGAAACTTGATTTTCGAGAAAGTGTGATGCAATGGAAGGGCTCATATAATTTTTGGAAATGACTTTTTCCGAGAAAGGTTTATATAAGAACGGATGGAGTTCTTTCCGTGGTTGGCTTTTCACTGCTTGGGTTTCTTCTTCGAATATACCTTTTCGGCAAAAGACGAGAAAGTCAGGCGTAATCCCATTCACGGTTTTCAACTCGTAAAGTTTGATACAGAAGAGGGCTCTCTTTGTCTTTATGTATTGTTTGAAATGAAGTTGCCCTTTGTAAAGTACTAAAGATTTTTTAACACTGAGATGCATACCTGGTGTCTGGTGTTTTCATCATTGACATCATACGCTAGATCATCGTTGTCGTTGAAACGCAAAATATTGAGAATAAGATGAAAAGCGTCATGGTTCATTACACGAGAAAATATAGGCGTATCTAAATATCAATTCATTTGTCGACCAATAAGAGTGTATGTTTGCCTTTTTTTAAATAACCATCGATAAAAAAAATCCAATAAACCATCATAATTTTATCTTATCGACTGGCTCCCTTAATTACAGATAAGTATTTTGAGATAAGATGCTAAAAATTGTGCAGAATGATGATTTGTTTCGCTTGCTACCAAGCCTAAATAAAGATTCACGTAGTTTAAAACTGTTTCGTTATTTTCATTTAACCTCACGTTCAATCCTTCTATTTTATGGAAATTTAATTTCTGTATTTCCACAGAGTCATCTTTAGGTTAGTTTCGTGTTAAAGTCAACCTAAGTAGTAGTAGTAGTAGTAGTAGTAGTAAGTAATTCATTTACCATAATGATTAAACAAGACAATAATATACAGTAACATATACTAAATAATTTACACTAGTAATCACTATCGTTGGAGCCACTTTTTTAGTAAAAACTGAACGAATGGGAGTGACACCATAATATAATTTATCTCAAACATTTTATAGTTAAAAAAAAAACAAAAAAACAAAGAACACACATTAGCCAACACATATAAAGACACACTAACAAATACAAAGAAGCAAATCAAGATTTAGTTTAATACCTGAGTGATACTGCAACATCCTAAGACAGAATAACAATGCGAGTTCCAGGGTAAAAAAAATAAGTTTTCACAATTTGTTAACTCCAAGAAGCAAACTAATGAATAAATGAAGAGATATTAAATAAGGCTCTGAGACAAAATTAGTTTAAGTAAAATTTCCTTCAAATGTTTTTTACCAAGTAAAAGAAAATTTTTGACGTCAGTGTATATTAGGGATTGAATTGTTTCATTCAGTGATAAACTTTTTAAGTTTACTCCAAAGATTTTCAAAATTTAACAAAAATTTTTTGTTCTGGTCAACTTGGTAAATATTTTAGATTATTTCAGGCGAATATAGAAAAAATATCGATTAAGAAAAGCAAATATGAGGCAAGGTCAAAAAATAAAGATGACAGAAAAAGAGTTTGAAGAGAAATGGGTGTTGGAAAGAATACGCATTTGAAATTACCGTGCAAAGAACAAGCAAAGATTGAAACAAAGGATTTTTCTCCATATCAAAATAAACAATCAAGAAAATCTTGCCAGATCATTGCTAATTCACCAAGAGAAAAACAGTGTGTTGTCGCTAAGATTGCTCAAAATATGGGCCTAAATGTTCAAGGAATCGAGCATAAGTAGCGCACAGGATTATCTAAATACACTAAACAGCAGATAATAGCATTTTACAGCAAAAGACGTGGTCTTTTGGCAAGAACCAGGAGGAAAAGATCACGTCATTATACGTAAAGTATCATCTTTAGGTGAAAAATTAAATAGAACCGAGCAAGAAATATCTTTAAAAGAAGCATGTCATTTGTTTAATCAAGAAAACGAGACAATTAAATTTGAACTGTCAAAATTTTGCAAACTGCGACCACAGAACATGTTTGACGAAGTTCCTTACAATGTTTGTGTTTGCATGTACCAGGAGAATGCCCAGTTACTTCTAGGAGAGCTACAAGTACATACAGTTTTGTCTTCAAGTTTTGATGAATTTGTAAAGCAAATCACTTCCGACGATTCTCCATTAGAATGTATTTACAGACGTTGTGAAGTATGTAAATACCAGCTTGATAACTCTGAACCAACTCTATCTAACGAAGTATTTATAAAGTACCACCAATGGCAAACCGTGGATAAGAAAGCGGTAAAAGTCTGCATTACTGCTGCTGTAAGTTGTGTCTTTGACGAGTTAAAAATTAATAGTTTTTAAATTCATAATTATATCAAAAGAAAACAAGCAGCGCGTATGGAAAATATGTTACATAACTGTGATGGTGAGTCTATATTGCTTCAGATTGATTTTTCTGAAAATGGTGATGCAGAATGAAATACAATCTGCACATCGGAATCACTGTCACGTGACTATTTTTACTGCACACGCATGGATTGATGAAAATGACAATGAATGCTTCGCATTAATCTCGGAATGCTTAAATCACACGAAAGAAGCAGTATATAATTTTATGACATTCCTTTTTTTATTGTTTATTGGAAAAGTATCCCTCAATAAAGTTAATCAACACATTCAGTTTAGGGGCTGCGTCACAATTTAAGCAACGTTATCTCTTTTCCAACATACCTATATCTATGGAAAACTAATAAACT
>JAUZNK010011349.1:0-23625 GCA_035046665.1 Euphysa ruthae
GAAGCTATTACCCAGTAGATTTACCATTTTAAAGAGATAAAATGAATGGTACGGTTTCTGTATTATCTGTGGGATTTATAAGAATAGAAGAATAGAATTAGGGTGAGGGTTTTTCAGGTATTTAGTAAAATTCGTATGGGATGTGTAGATTCCAGCTTGAAGTTTGTCTGGGACAGAAATAAAAAAAGACATGAAAATATTCTGAGGGTCAGTTAGTGTAGAACTGTTAGAAGTAAAGCAAGAAATAAGGCTTTTTTTTTGGAAAAAACTCTTATAAATTTTTCTATACCATTTCAAGTTTCTTTAAGGTTCCTGGCGTAATTTGAAAAATATTTTGAGAAATGATTTTTTTTTTTTTTTTGCTGCACGTTATTAGCGTTACAAAAAAATTGCGATAAATTTTTGTTTCCTGGAAGAGAGGTAGCCTTTTATAAGTGTCGAGCTGTTGTGAGAAAACTCGTATGCAGTAAGTTTAGCCAGGAGAAGATTGTGAGATATGCAGATTAGAGGGTACCTACAAATCCTTCTCTATCAAAAAATTTTTTGCCACTTCTGAAGAAAATAAAAAAAAGAATGTTGGGTAGAAAATCCTTTCCGGAAACCACAAAGAAGTGGAGAGAAAAATAAGTTATTTGCTGAAATAGAATCTTTTCAAGCACTTTAGAAACAGTAGGTGACATGATGGGATAATTCCCTTTATCCGTGATATTTCCATTTTTATGGACATGAACAATATTCGCCTATTTCAACTGATCTGGGAAGGTTGCAATTGTTAATGGATGTGTTTATGCAATCACAAATCACAGGTGTGTGTAAGTTTACGACATGTTTTTCAATTTCCATTTTCATTACCACCATTTTTTAGCTTAACAATGACGTTATGAACTTCATCAGGTATAACATGAGAATAAATGAAGGAGTTTATAATTAGATGGTTACTTTTATATGCACAAATACTAGGAATGTGCTAGTTATGTTAGCATAATAGTAATTAAATATGTTCACATTCAGTCCTCTCAAAAAGACCAGCGTGATATCGGTAGTAAAATAAGGTCATTATATCATATTAAATTTAATTTGCTAGTTATGTTAGCATAATAAAAATCAAATTTATTCACAACATCCCTTCTCACATGAATTCGAAGTATCATCAAGAAGAAGAATTCTTTCATTGTTAAAAAGAGGGTTACTAGAAATAAATGGTTTACAAGCATCCCAAAACGATCTTTTTCCCTCTTTTGTTTCAATACTAGCAAAGGAAGATTTCTCCGCCTTGCAAACAAGACTAACAATAGACATTTCAATGTCTATTAAAAGCGAACTATTGGCTTTAATCTTTTTTAAACTTTAATTTTCCAGTGATTTTTTTTCATTATTTTCTACCTATTTTATGGATAATTTTTTTCTCCTTCTTTTTTTTATTTTTAGTTTTTTTCAAAGAAATTTTTATAGTATTTATGTTTTGTATCTGAACTCTCTTTTTTTGGTTTGAAAAGTTAACATATATTGTCTGTTTTTGTTTAAAAGATTTCCGTGTTAAATTTGTATTTGTCTGCATTAAAAGCAAAGTAAATAGGGAACAAGGTTAGTGATTGAAGTTTTGATTATGCCTTTTCTAAAAGAAAAAATAGCAATTCTGTAGTATATTGTCAATCAGTATTGTAGTTGTTATCATTGGAATAGCACCATGCTGGGAAGTGTTATTATAAAAATCATTCATCTCTGTGCTTTCGGCGTAATCAAAGAAACTGAGGTTTATGTCCCCAAGAATATAATATATATATATTTTTTTTTCTAGATTAGAAGTATCTAGATTATATTTCTAGATTATAAGGATATATTCTTTAATTGATCGAATCTTATTATAACAATCTTTGACAAATTTATTTATTATTTCAATTCACTCTCTTATCGTAGTTAGTTGTTTTTAAATCTTCTATTGTTTTAAATGTTATAGATAGGTGCAGGCCGAGAAGAACCTTATCCGTTTTCCGATAAAACTTTTAACGATTTGAAATATTATGATTGGAAATAATTTGGACAAAAAAAAAGTTTTTGTAAACAATGGGTAACCCTAATTTAGATTTTTGTCCTGAGATATTTTCCTAATTGACTTTACAAGAGTGGGTAATTTAATGCTGAATAATATTTATATAAAAACCATATGCTCTAAGTAAGTGGTTATCAAGATATTTACGTTTGTAGTTTTTTTTAAATCCACGGGGGTAAACAATGAATTTAACTATGTAATATTGAACTCAGTTTTGGGAATGATATTACCACTTGATTGTTTAAAGTGAACTTGATTAATTTAGAATTTTTGAGGCACATTTTTATTTAATTAGATATGTTTTGCTTCTTAAATGTTATACTTCTTATTTGTTTTACCGTTTTACTGTTTCCGAACCTATGATATGACAATAAATTATTTTAAAATCATGGATAAATATTATAATATTTTTTTTTTAAGCATGTTGTTTAACATGCGACTAACAAAAACAGATGTTATTTACCTGCCAATCTTGGTCGCTTTCAGTGTCACTTTCTCCAAACAAAGCATCGCTGTCGATCCAATGGGATTCAAATACATTGTTTGATGTGTCTTCAGACTGTGGCTAGTTAATTCCATTAATATTCATGGCTTTTTTCAGTGGTGGTTCTTTAACCCGATATAATAAATTTAGTTATTTCTATTAACCCATTCAGCGCCACAGTAAAACTTTGAAAAAAACCAGGGCTGAAAAAAAATAAGCAATAAAAAATACCATTTAAAAAAAAAAAACAATATCTTGCTTAAGAAAGATCGAAAGTAAACACATTATATATAATTTTAAACCTAATATAACCCCAATTTGATTATAACAAAAGAAAGTTAAAATAAAACAACCTTTTACAGATATTGACTCAAATCTAAAAAGAAAAAAAGACTAATTTTGCACATTTTTAAGATACAAAACAGAATATTTCCAGTTTTTGACCATGAAAAAATATAAAAATGTTTACATTGACATTTATTTTGCTAGAATAAGTAAGTAAAACTTATGAGCTTTCCATTAAAATAAAACATGAATTTTTGTCGAAAAAGATACTTTTCTAGTTTGGAGATTTCAACACATACTCAAACTTGGTGGAAAAAACAGTGTCAAGAATAAAGATATACTTTTAACAAAAAGCATCGGTATCTTGCTGAAGAAAGTTCGAGCATATCGTCACTGCTGCCTAAACCTAGAAGCAACTCATGAGAGTTGCTATTTACGAGTTTTTGAAAGGGTCTTATTTTTCCTATTCCTGATGGATACGATGTTGTATCACAACCAGTGATACTATGATATGCTGGCAAATATTTACATATATCATCGTTGAAATTATCACAGATAGCAAGTATCTTCACAAACGTCCCATGGTTGGTATTCATATGACAGTCATTAGTAAGTATTAAGAATGTGATTTTTTTTAATTCCAGAATTAAAAGTGTATCAGCTTCAATGCGGTTTGAACTTAGTATTGGAAGAACGCCAGTACTAGATATGCACCATATATTTTCTTCTTCGGTTACAATTAGAGGAGAGAATAACTTACTTCTAACATCATCGCTTTTGAAGTAATTGACAATTGACTTAATAAATTCAATTTTGTTTTGGTTGTTCGACAAGAAGATCTCCACTCGTCTCCTTTTACATTTCCTGTAAAATGCTGGTAATATCAATACTATTATAGTACGTGTAGTATTGAAGTAGTGCATCGGCGTATAGCTTCCATGTCTCTTTGTGCTGACAGAATTATAGCTGCCATGCCATCTACATACCAGTTCATTACTTCGTCTATCTTTTCTGCAATCGAATTAGATTCGTTAATTAGGTGATTTCTAAACGTGGATTTATAGGATTGGTTCAGACTTAAATCTAGATCTGCTAAGGCTAATGGTACTATTGTAAGTGGGATCTCTAACGCTTCTTCTGGAGCTGACACTTTTCTTACTAGGATATCGAATGCTTGTCGGTCTTCTTTTAGAATGTCTATCTGCTTTGATTTCTTTTTTTTCTTTTCCAATCTTGTCTTTAATTTCTGTTTTGTGATTGAGTGAAATAGACTTTAAAGGTCTTCGCCTGACTAGGTCAGTAACTATTTTGTCGTGTCGAGCTCTTACACCTGGATTAGTTGGAATGGAATGGACAAATTCGATAAACTCAGCTTTTCCTTAACCTTCCGTCGTAAGTTTGCCATAATGTGACCAGTTTTTATGAAACCATCAGTGGTGGCAGTGATGTGCTGTATCAGCCCTGCATTGGTCCACTGCGTACTTTTACTTCTCTGTTTATAGTGGTTTCAGTGATACAGTAACGATGAATTGTTGAAAATGTATCACCCAGTCAGTGAACCACCAAATCCACCCTTAATTAGATTATCCCAAACTTTAGGTCTACGTTTTTGAAAAATGTCAAAATTAACGTGTTGCGTTGTCAGGTATCTTGAGTAATTGACGTGGTCAAACGCAAAGCATTCAGCTGCCAGGTGTAGCTCAATAAATTTACTTCTTAGTGAGTAGATTTATATGATTTGTTGTTAAGTCGTCAGTCATTTGAAAATTCATATTCATATACCATTTAATATAGTTATCACAGGGAGGAAACTGAACAACGGGTAAACATTTAATGTTTTCAATGCAGGAAGAGCCCTGCCTAAATTCAGTCCACGAACAAATAGCAGATAACTCAGATTTAAGCTTTTCATTTGTTGCTTCTATCATTTCTGGTCCAACAGCTCCAACTAATACCCAAGCTATATCTCGATGTAACTACGATTCAAGTAGTGATGAATTTGACTGTCTATCCTGGAAGTTTTTAGATGTTCTGGTATGAACACACGTTTTTTAAGTACTCAAAACTGCCATTATTTTCTTCCTCATCACTGAGACGATGATTGTTGTCAATATTATTTTCATTTAGTTTATCATAAGAATCTAAACCGTCTTCTTTTCACAATTGAAATACTGTACCTGTTGTATGGTACGTTGTGTGGCCACCATTCAGTGTTTGCTATCTCCCAGCAGAGTTATCGTAGGTCACATGTACACTCTTAGCTTTTACAAATCCCTACGGTAACATTTTTTTATGACTCATAGTGATTTAACGAGCCCAATTTTTGTGATAACTCTAATATCAGTATATGAAATATCTAAGCCGCATTTATGAATTAACGGCGACGCTTCTTTGATTCCTATTACACGGTGTAAAGTAAGATCTTTTCTTAGTTAAGGTTAATTTTCAACAGTCAGTTATTATCGAGATTTCCTCTGCTTGATGCAAACTTTAAGTTTCTACATGTTCATGCTCATTTTTTACGAGCTTGTTTGTTACCATGCAATCGCGTTGTATATACATTACAACGGTATATTTTTATTTAGAGATTTTAGAAATTCTGCAGGTGTAGATGGCCACTGTAAATATGAATTATTTTCTGGTATTTTTCGTAGAACTAAGTTCTCAAATGACTATACGATATCATGTTCACGTAAACCGTGACATTCTAGTGTTGTTATTGAATAAGTAAGTGGTCTTATTTTACTAGAATGTATGACACCTCGTTGTCCTAGCTAATCAAATGCGATCAATTGGCCGAATCTGACTGTTAAATCTTTTTTTCAAATGATGCGTATGTCTCATACTAGATGGAGGCTTTGTAAGGCCATGCTCCTTGCTAATCTCTTCAATATACTTAATGAGTTCGCCAAGTAAAAACACGTCATGGTCTTTTATAACACGGAGTTTTATTTTTTTAGAAAATTTGTCTATTATCTGATCTAATATTTTTTTCAAATCACTATCATGAGTTTTACGCTGGTAATCATAAGTAAATGAGTAGTGACATTGTTTACAAATTAACGGCGAAAGTGTCAGATGCAGTTTCACTTAAAAGTATTTCAAGACGTAGTGCAGCCTTATAATCTTTTTCGTTAATATTTGTTAATTTTTAGCATATCTTTTCTCAGTTTTAGATCGGCAGAATCTTCACAACATCGAGTAAGTCCATCTTCATTGTGCGATTGTGAGTCCTTTTCTTTTTTTATTGTATATAAAACGTTTTTATTAGTTTACTTTCACCACCACATAATCTTGGTTTGTCCTCATTAGGTGGTATTTCTTATTCATTTGTATTTGTCGGTATAGTAATTATTATATATTTATAACATATATATATATGTATATATATATGTTATAAATATTGATTGAAAACTCAGAGAAGGCAAGGATCGATACTATATTTTTAACATAACGTATTTTGAACGTGTGGTTTTTTAAATGGTAAATTTGATTAAATTAAATAGAAGAAATTAAAAATATATAATAATTACTATTCTTTTACTTTATTTTTGTAGCATCCGTTTTTAACTTTTTTTCCTCTTCATATTATTGTAAATAATCGTACCGAAGATCATTTATCACAACCTATCAACAGACAGTTGCGTGCATTTATTTTCTTACGTTTTTATTTTGTTAATTAATATTATTTTGTTAATTAATATTATTTTGTTAATTAATATTATTTTGTTAATTAATATTAAATAATATTCAAATAGTTAGAAAGTATATTTTACATTTAAAATTTTTAATAATATACTTTATTTCGAAAAGAAGGTTATTCAAAAATAATAGATTTTTAGCATATAATTTTTATATACATTATAAATATTCAGCATTAAATTACCTTTCCAGTCATACATAACGATCCATATTTTGACCAAATAAGTTTTCCCCCCTCTGGTAAAGTTAATTAGGCAATTATTTCAGGACCAAAAACTAAATTAATGTGACCTATTGTTTTAAACAGCTTTTTTTGTGTCCAAATATTATTTCCAATTTTCAAAAGTATCATTGGAAAATGGATAAGGTTCTCCTGGCTTGCACCTGTCTGTTTTTTTTAAACACAGATCACTAGCCCATCACCAAATTTTCCAAAAAAAAAAATTTTGCAGGTTCACAAGTGAAATGTTCATTGATTACAGTAGTTAAAATGTAAGTAAGAAATCATGTGTATAAAAAAATGTTGATATGAGTAAATTGAATTATCATCAATACAATTACATTTATAGCTTTAGAAACAAAAAAAAAAAAAAAAAAAAAAACAATGGGTAAAGCTAGAGTAGAAAAAGAAGATTGATTGGTTGGGCCAAATAAATTGTTAATTTAGTGAACATCGAATGATCGACGACAGCAATCTGCGACGACAGTTAAAAAGCCTACAGCAAATGACGCAAGTGTTTTAAACCCATCATCTTCTAGAAAGAAATTGTCCACCTATTCTGTTTTATTACAAGCTGACAGGAGTTCTTGGAGCTATGCTTTAAGTTGGTTCACCAAGAACAAAGTTATTTTTTGATAGGGAGAAGAAAATGAAATTTTCAACAATAATTTAATTCTATGTGATAAAAACCATATTTTCAAAAAAATTTGTCTCCATTGCCCAGATTTGACATACAAAGATCAAAAAAATCTTGACTTTACTATTGAAGCACTCATCAAATATACTTAAATATTGATGTGCATGGTCTTATTTACTTCTCCAAACGGATTTTAAAAAGCATGAAGAACATTCTGTGAAATTATCACATCAAAAGCTCATTTTAATCAAGAAATATCAGGCTTCAAAGTTTGAAAATTTTGGAAAAAGTTTTTTCCGGGAAAAAAGGCAGGAAACATAATTTAAATAATAACTTTTAGTATTGACAATTTAAAATTCCTAATTATGACATAAAAGCTTGCAGGAATATATGATGGCTTTTTTTGTCCTTCCTCCTTGTCAAGAGATCCTTTCCTTATAATCCTAAGAAATTTTTTCGATTTTCCACCAGGACCATTGTTGAACTCGAGTACTGCTGATTTAACTCCTATTTCCAATGTACTCCTGCTGCCAAAAATGTTTTTTTTTCCAATTGTTTTTTGACAACGTTATTAAATTACTGGGTTGACACCGCGTTACTATTTTGCAATTTCAAAGTTTAACATGTCAATCAAACATAAATGTCAATTAAACAGTACACCACTTAACTACAAAAATATATCGCTCAATGACTTATAATTCAACGTATTTCCAACGCATATTTTCTTACATGGGGCCAACAATTAGCTTCAAGCTATTTATTTCAGAAGGTTCCCATGGGTTTTGTTCTGGTGTACTTAGAACTCCCATTTGAGCTTACGGTAAAGAAAATCATTGGTCTCCTAGGGGGGTCGAACTTGCAACTTCAATTAGGGGGGTTGAACTTAGAATTACACGCATAAGCAAATGAGATAAAAGCTTGTTTTAGCCTAGAAAACTCAAAGCTAACAACGTTGTTAAGGCTTTAACTAATTTTATACAGAGGGCTGCATAAAAATCTTCATAAATCATCTTTTGTTATTGTTTTGACGTCAAACTTTCCAGAAAGGTTTAGAAAGGGTGTTAGAATCCAAAAACTATAACAGTAGAAATTAAAAAAAAAATTGAAAGGCAAAAACATTAGTTTCACACCTGGTTATAAAGGGTTTCCACTTTGGAACCAAGAAGTTTTATTTACTAGTCTATAAGGGTTGTTTTTCTAAAAAAATTACAGTATTTTTCGATTTTGAAGCCGTAAAAGCGACAGTTACCTATCTTTCGATATAAGGCATTATCTCATAGGCAATAATTTAATATCAGCATCTCATATTAAACTTCAGAAAATTTATAGAAAAAATCTACAGCAGAGTATTAAAACGTGTTTTTCATTTAAAACCTTGTAAAGTTTCGAAAAACATAATCTAGTGAGAGAGTTAAAAATTGTACAAGAAGACACACCAAACGAAAGGGTTTTTGTGTAAGAGATATAAATAACGAATTATAAAAAAGTGTAAATAGTGATGTACATATGGCTGTAAATAACAAATTATTCTTCTGGTACTAGTGCCACCGATATAAATGACATGACGGTGACACGGCTGTCCACACCACCGATAATGAACCTGCCACGATCAATGTTGATATTTCCACGTCTAAAGTGCATCCAATTCCAGTTACCAATCCTAACAATGGACATGGTGTGTCTGGGTATAGATTGGTTGATCTTTCTATTTTATATAAAGTTTTCAAAGCATTCTTATGTCCTTTTTATAAGTCTTTGTCTTCACTGCAGTTTTCAGAAAATTCGGTTAAAAAACAAGTACTTTCTTCCTATCTTTATGTTGAACGTAAACAGTGTGGATATATTAAGGACTCTTGGTACAGCACACAAAACAGACTCTATGAGGTTCCACAGAATAGGAATTTTGATATCAATTTGAGAACATACGTCATAAAATCTCTAGATCAAGGTTATACAGGTATTAAAAAGTTTACGTCGTTGATGGATATGCCGAAACAGATAACTTATAACAATTATGACAAATTGGTGACAAAACTATCTATTGCCACTCAGTATGTTGCTGAACAGACAATGACCGATGCAGCAGAGGATGACCATGCTGATAATGAGATTGAATACCTTAGTATATTACGATGGAAATTGGCAAACACCCGGTTTCTCGTCGATGAACGGTGTTGTGACGGCAATATGAATTCAGAACGGCGAAGTTTTTGACATTGAGCCTATGACTCGCATTTATAAACCCTGTTCATTAAAACAGAAGGATCACACACATATACGTTAAATTATAGCGGCTCAGAACCTACGAAAAGAATATCTGAGTGTTCTCTCGACAAACGAAAACTTCGTTACACGGAGTTTTTGGGTGATGGCGACAGCCAAAGTTATTCCGAGATTAAAGATATATATCACAATTTTTATGCAAAAAAAAAAATTGAATGTGTAGGTCACTATCAGAAACGTGTCGGATGCCGATTACGTAAACTAAAAAAGACCACGAAAGGACTTGAAGGTCGTGGTCGCCTTACTGAAGCATGCATTGACCAACTGCAAAAAATTTTTTGAGTTGCAATTCGGCAAAATAAAGGAAACTTGAAAGGTATGAAAGCTGCCTTAAGCATCATTATACCACGTGGCATCTAATAAGACTCACAATACACTTCCCACATTGTCTCTTAGGTGAAAATAGGTGGTGTAAATTCAACCGTGACAAAGCGAGTAAGACGCATAAATATGCCATACCTCAAATTACATAGTTTGAAGCAAATATATTGAGAAAGAACTTTAGGTTATTCCCCCTTAAAATCTTGCAATACACCCTTTCACAAACTCCGTAAATGGTTCTGCTAAATATTACGTTTTCGGATTCGTGTAATCACGCAAGAAAAATTTGAACAAATATCAAAACATTGTGGAGATTTTAAGAAAAACCATCCTCTGGGCTTCTAAAACGCACACAAAAAAAAAGTTATTGCAATTTATGTTTGTGGGTATGGCAGCGTTGGAATCCAACTAAAAGAGTGGCTGAGGTGATGATGATGTTTCCTCAGTTAAGTCCAGTAGCATATCTACACATTAATAGTGCCTCTTCATTATATAGTGTCTAGACGTATCATTTATACTTAAAATAAAATTTAAATAGTCGGTTTGTGGGTTGCACGTATGCTTTTTATGAGATGACCTCTGCTACTGCAGATTATATAGTAAGGCTATTATACCATATACAGGATAGGTCAGGAGAAACTGTTTTTCATTTAGCATTTTCTTAGATCAATTTGTAAGAAACTTTAAGTTCGTAACAATATTTTTAAAATATGGCTGGTATTTGTAAATTTGGTTGATTTTTAAAAATCAAGTTTAGTTCTATATCACTGCACCCTAATACCAATTTCCCTGTGTTAGATTATCACTTTTTCCCGTATAAACACTCTTAGTTCGCACAATTTGACGCCTGAGTTTGTGAAAGGGTGTATTGAAACGAATGTCATAATATCTAACCTATCTAAATATTTAGCTCTAACAGCTACTATACTAAGGTTTTGTCTCAAAATAGCCTTAACACACAGTATATAGTTTCAAATATTAAAGAACCTATCGACATATTTACAGGTAGTAGCGGAGAACTAGTGAAGTGGCCATATAAGTCAAAGTGTCTCTTTTACGCTCCTCTAATGTAATAATAAAAAAAAAAAAAAAAAAAACGGTTTTAGAGGAAATCTCAAAATGGATTGTTAAAAGTAAAATTATTAATTCTTGTTTGTAGGCCTAAAATTACCATATATAATTTAAATAATAATTAATAAATAATTATATGCTCCAGGTAAATTTTCTTTTTAAAAATTCATCAGACTGCGTTGGTTTCACCAGACTAGAAATACAAATATTTATTGTTGGATAATTTAGCAGATTTTTGTAATATAGAGCGTAGTTCGGGAAAAACGAGCCACATAAAATAAAATTTTACAACAGATAAGATTTGTTTTTAATAAAGCATAATTAGACCATCTTATTTAACGTTATTTGAATTAAATAATAAACCAATATACAAAATAAAACAAAAGACAAGACGAGAAGGGAGTGATCACATGATTTAAGATATTTATTAACCTGAATTTGAAAACAATTTTTTAGATACAAAGTAAGCTTTATAGCTACACACTCGACCAAATTTAGACAAAAAATAAAACTATAAACACATGTCAAATAAAATAAAGTTAGTGCTAGCAGATGTTAATGCGCATTTCTAATGTAACCATACTTTTCCCTTACTATATTTTATCAATGGTTCGCCGTCAAACATAACAAGTTCAAAATTTTCACAAGTTTTCTGTTTCTTTTTTGCTTTCTTCTTATTCTCGTTCACTTTTGTTTGCTTATTTCAGGGGAGTACAGTTTTATTTTTTCGGTTACACAAAATGTCATTTAATCTGTTCTTATAAGATTCTGTTCTTATATATACAGGTTATGATTTCTGACTTCTCCGACGTATTTGATTTGGGATTTTTCAACGATCTTAGCACCTTCTGTATATCATTGAAACTTCCATTGTGGTTAATAGCGTTGAAGTTTCTTTTGGGTTGCTCAAAGATGCTGCTGGAAATGGTTCTGATGAGCTAGGTGTTGATAGTGACACATTGGGTGTTGTTAATACTTCTTGTGAATAATTTTGTCGAGGGTCAATTAAATACTGATTTGGTGGTAAAATATCTTTATCAAAAGCCAGATACCAGTACACAGAAAACCTGATATTGCGTTCTCCATCGAAGCAGCTTTAGCAGAGGCCTCGTTAAATAATTACCCTAACACACCAATAGAAATTCTTCTAGTTGGGTAGTTACGTATCCAAGTAGAGGAAGCAATGTCAAACGACGTTTTTAATGGCTTAAAAATGTTCTATCCGAAGTCTAAATCTTATGGGAAGTATGCAGTGGTAAGAAGAGTATTACTACACAATTATTTTTCGCAAAATCTAACAATTCAATGTTTTTTGTGTGTCTGGTCACCATCAAGAACTAGTAACACAGGTGATGCCATGGAAACATCAAAATATTTCAGGTAATCCAAGAAGAGTTCTGTTTCGACCCAACCGTTATTAAGACACCTACCAGTTGTACCAACAAGTGCCTGATCAATTAACTCTGCCTTCAATTTTCTTTCATTTAAATATCATCGTTGGTGGGATATAATTACCTCCAACACTGAATCAGCATATAATGGTTGTGTTTGCACCTCTTTTTCCTGTTGTATCTGATGAAAAAACTCTTTTACCTTTTGTCGATAGTACTTTGTGTGGTTTGTGAACACACGTGAGACCAGACTCCTCACAACTATAAATTTGATGAAGGAAATTATGCTTTTCAATCAAAGATTGCAGGCTATTGAAGTATCTATCAACTGAGATTATGTTTAAACCAAACTCTTTGTTTAAAGCAACTCCTTCTGGCTTTCGTAACGATAAAGTAGAATCCACCCATTTTTCTCTCTTTGTTAAACGGATGGAGAATTTTTTTATTTGTGCCAGAGGCAAACACAGCCCATCTTAATTCATTAATAGAAAGACCATAAAATGCTTCATCCATTTCATTTATGTATTTTACAAGGACCAATTCATCTCTAAAAAGATATAGAGTAATGACTTACTTTTTTCAATTTTTTCTAAGATAAATCTTGTTATGAACTGTTAACCCGCTGTCTTACGTTTGTTGAATGTTGTCTCTAGACGATACAACTATTTTTTTGCCGAAAAAAGAATAGTAACGTATCGTTACATTGGGTTGTTTTACCCCGAATTACAAACTTGATCTATAAATTGTAAATTTATGGCTAACTTAATAATTTTCTAGTGTTAAGTCTTCTGGCACACATCACAAATATCCAAGAAGTTGTTACATCAGTCAAAATTCCAGGTGCATTAATCAGTTAATTGAATAAAAAAATTCAACATTTCCAGTTTGGAAAATTTTTTTCCCGTCAAAATCCAACACGCAAACACATTTGAAGTTTATAAAAACTCTAATCAATAATTTTATATATACTAAACATATGTTCAGTTGCAACGCAGAAAAGTTCAGGAAGCCACTAAGAAGGCGTGTAAAAAAACCATATAAAATTAGCATTAAATAATAATTCAAACTTTTATTTTTCAAAATAAAAATATCATGATTCGCCTACATAAAATAACAAAAATCTCATGGAATATCGTTGCCCTGTGTCTCAAATCAATATTTTAAGATTAACTGGCATATATTGATCAAAAAATTTATGATCAACTCAAAAGATAATTTCTCTGTAGCAAATTTAGGTAAAATTCTTTTAGTTGGAAAATTTCTCGACCATTTAAATCATTCAACATCAAAAAAATATGATTTCATTCGTTGCTCATGAGCAACACGTTTCCATTTGGTTTTATGGCGTCAAAAACGCAATGAATCAAAAATAAATATTTCTATATGCTGGTTGGGTGTTGGGTTACATATGGTAAAATCTAAACACACACTTAGTTTCCCAATCATTCGCAGATTTTCTGAAAATTCCCATAGAAAAAGAAATTATCTTTTACTTAGAGGTAAAACTCTGAACAGACAGACAGGGATTGAACCTACTGGTAAGGAAAAATTTCCATCGTCAAAGATCAAATGTTACTCAGAAATTTCAATTTTAATTTGATTAAAAAAAAAAAAACACCCATCTTTAAAGAAAATTTCTGTGAGTGTAAAGGGCAAAAATCATCTTGGACTAAAATAAAAAAAGTTTAATAGAAGGATTCTACATTAATGAATAGTGAGCATATATAGACAGAAGGTTTTATAGAAAAATCTTCTTAGCATTAATTTATTATACAATAAACGACAAAACCAAATTAATAAATTAACAGAATAAAAACAATTATAATACTCTGAAATAATTATAGTAATAAAAAGTGTATTGCTTTATAATTTTTTGTACAGCCTAACACTCCTTTTCTCCAACATAACGATTTTTGTTTAAAACACATTCTGGAGATTAGCATAAATTAAATGGAATAAGCATGGCTGGTGCAAAATCTTAACCGTACTGATTTCTACCTTTTTAACTTAAGAAAATGCAAATAATAAAAAATTAGCCAAAATATAATTAATGTTTTAATGTTTTCTAACTGCCATAAATTTAAAAAAAATCAGAACATAAACTCTTATAAAAAATTTACCATATTTGGATCCGGTTCTAAAATAGTGCATTTTATATGGGTCAAAAGAACAATTTATATCGGTCAAAAGAACAGTTAATATAGGTAAAACAAACAGTTTATATGATCCAAAAGAACAGCTTGTATGGGTCAAAATAACTGTTTATATAGGCCAAAAAAACAGTTTATATGGGTCAAAATAACACTTTATACGAGTCAAAAGTACAGTTTTTATGGGTCAAAAGAACATTTTATATGGGTCAAAAGAACAGTTTGTAAGGGTAAAAAAAAAAGCTTATATGGGTTAAAAGAACAGTTTATATGGGTCTTAAAACAGTTTATATGGGCCAAAAAAACAATTTATAAGGGTCAAAAGAACAGTTTATATGGGTCAAAAGAAGCCTTTATGCAATGTTTAGGAACAATTTAAAAAAGGATTTTTGTAAGATTTAAAAAATGCTGGTTTTAAGGCTAAATTTGGGCTCAGTACCAAAAAAAGACTTTTAGCCAACTGGTTATTTATGTCAAAAGATGCCCTCAGCTTTCTTTTAAATTTAAATGCAAGATATATAAAAAAAAACAAAAAAAAAACAAATGCTCTTTGAGGAATTATCAACTTGGTCCATTTTTGGGCCAAGTACAAAAAAAAAACTAGTTTTCTAAGATGCCATAAAAGTCAAAAGAAGCCCTCTGTTGTCTCCTAACTTCGAACTAAATTTCAAAAAAATATGAACAGTTTTCCAAATAATTTTTAAGCCGTAATTTTTTGTCCAGGTAATGATTAATACCAAATAAACTCATTCAAATAAAAAAATAATCCAGATTTATTTCTAAATAGGCCAAGCCTTTAAAACTTTAAATATTTCATTACAAATCCTTGCAAAATTTAAAAAGAGGGCAAAATTTGTGAAAATTAATTCAAAGTTAAAATTTTATGAAAAAACATTATTTTCTAGGCATTCCAGGTTTTAAAGTATTTTACAGAAAAAATATACATAACTATAAAATCACAGTATTAAACAATATTCTACTATTATACCTCGTAAATATTTAGAATTTTTTCCGTCGGTCTTTGTTTGGATATTCCATCTCGCTCCAGCTGCCCACCTTGACTAGGGTAGACTCGTGACACCTGTCCATTATGACAAGAGTAGCATTTCCCATTAAATTCTCTTTGACCCATATTAATACACCCTCTGGTTATACAAACTGCACTAGGTAAACGTTCTAAATGCCAATAAAATAACAAACTAGCTAATAAATTTGTCTTTAATTTATATACTGTGTTTTTAAAAGTCAGTATTAAATATTTAGGAAAATATGATAATTTAACGAATATAAAGAGGTATACCCCTTCGTGTTGCATCTCTTGGTCATAAAGTTAATCTTTTCAAGTTTGAAAGCTAAAGCATTTAACTTTTTAAAACGATATAATAGTCATAGTTTAACTTAGAAAAAAAAAGAAAAAAAATAATTAATATTTAAATTAGCTAAAAAATTAATTTTTTAATTATATATTAAATTAATTAATTTAATTAATTAATTTCAGGTAAAAAAATTTATTTATTCTCTACTGTTGAAATATTATTAATAAAGTAATGGGAAGCAAGAGAAAATATGAAAAAATAGGCACAAATTTTGGCCCGAAGTTTGACTCAAAAATCTGCTGATCGAGTAAAAATAACAAACCTTCCTTAATATAAAAAATTTTTCGCATTGTTGCCAAAGGAGCACCAGCTGCAAAGCTCGCTTTTTTGCTTTTGCAAATAGCAGTCAGACTTCATATTTTATATTTGAACTAATATATTTTCAAAAAAGCAGTAAGCAGCTCAAATTTTTTGTTGGTCCAAAAATAACAGTATTTGTGCACATTACTGAAAAAAATGTTTTAAGACAGGTGGTTAAAAAACCCCTCTATGGTCCTCTAACTTCATGCTAAATTTCAAAAAATATAAAGATTGGCTTCAAAAACATCTTAAGTACATCAAATTTTGATATTTCAGTCTGGTACCAAAAACACTTTTCAATAAGTGGTTAATAATATCATATGGGCGAAAAGAAACCCTCTATGCTCCTCCAACCTCATAAAAAATTATAGAAAAAGTTAATAAAAAAAAAAAAAAAAAAAAAAAAAAAATTTAATACTAAAAATTTTTTTTTTAATTTTACAACTGTCACCATTCTACCTTTATTGCTCAATAACTTCGCATAAAATTATTCATAAATGGCAAAAAAGCTGTTTTGAGAAATGGCTTTAATACAAAGCTTGGATATTGGATTCATTCTGCAACAAGTAGTGACAGTATTTTTGTGACGAGTGTGACAGTATTTCTGTGACAAGTAGTGACGGTATTTCTGAGAAAAGTAGTGGCAGCATTTCTGCGACAAGTAGTGATGACATTTCAGCAAAAAGCAGTGACAATTTTTATATATTTCTATATTTGATATTATTTTATATAATTTTTAAAATAGCAGTTAATTTTATATACAGTGGAGCAGCCCCCAACCTTCTGGATGACCAAATTTAGCAGTGCAGTGCATTCAAAAACTCTAGGGGCATGGTTGCATAATTTACAAATTTTGTTAATTGCAAAAAATTAATTGCAATCCAGTGACTTCTGGCTATTGCCTGTCATTGTAGCAAATGATAAGCGCTGTATGAAATAACATAACGCCTTGAATAATTGCCTTACAGGTCCTTTGGTGACCCTGTCCAATGTGTTGTACTTGGTGCCACCAAAAAAAACAGCAGTCTCTTTGAAAAACTCCACAGTTTTTATCAAATTCATGGCAAATGGTCTGTCTTTAAATTATCTCAAGATTGTTTCCAGAAAGATGTCGGCCTCAAAAAACACCGGGAAATTTTTCTAAGCAATGTTTAAAACGCAGACCTAATTTTCCATTTCCAACCCAGTTTAATAGAGGGAATAAATATATGATAAGGCGCTTCCAACAACTTTTTTCACCAAAATTAGCATAGCATATGAAGTAAAATTTTTCTCAAATTTATTCTTATTTCAATTTTAGTGATTAATGGACTCCAGAACCATCTATTTTGTACCAGGATAGCTGCAGAAACTTTTTTTGTGTACTATCTGACAATATCCCTTTTATTGGAAATAATATGCCACATATGAATTTTGTAAAGCAATCATGAAGAGGTTACACTTTTAAAACTAAAGCTATTAAATTTGGCAACTCTGTTGATTGGACAAATTATAAGACTAAAAAAAAAATTTTTGTGAGTCTTAACACACAAACCAAATAGCCAATCTTTGAGTCTATTAACATTTTCGAATACAACTAATTTATTTGGAGAAAAAGTTAACTCGGTTGAAAAACGTAGATTCATTTCTGATAACACTCAGCAGGAAAGTATTTTTAATCTCTACTAATACTAGAACTGACAGCCTAAACATCCCTAACTTTATTTCACAGACATGATCAAATCCAAACCATTATGGAAATGTTTAGACAAGACCCAAGTATACCAGCAATTAGAAACAAGCGTTTAGTCACCAATGGACTCCAGAAATGGGTGAATTTGGGGGTTGAAAATCATTGTTATCGCTTTCTGTGCCACCAATTAAGTCATCAAAGTCTGAAAAAGTCCATCATTACTTTTTAGCAAAAAAGTCCATCATCACTTTCTAGCACAAAGTTACACGATTCTTCAGTAGAACAATTTATATTATTTTTGTGTAGTGATTAAAAGAAAAATCAAAATGGGTTAGTTGTATTCCTGAAACGTGAAACCTGAAACGTGTTAGGACATATTAATATGGAATTAGTAAAATCTGGAGGTCTGATTGCTAAAGACTTGCCACAATTTTTTACAGAAAATTTTTCCAAAAGTAATTAATCTTAGAGTGTCTACTAAAAGACATGAGAACTCTAAAAACCATTTCTCACTATTCCTGCACTTTCGATTTGGCAATAGATTGAAATGAAAAATTCCAATTTTTGGAATTAACTCTTTCAGGTGAACTAAAATATTTTATAATTTACTCACTTTGATAAGCCGTAGCTTCTTCTTTGGTCTTCTTCATGAAGCATCCAGAGCATAAACCATTATACTCCTCGCTACTGTAAAATTCACATCCCTCGGTACTACAAATCTCATTTCTTGAAGCTAGCAGATCTCTTGAGCTTTGATAATCATGAGAATCTTCCTGCCATTCAGCTTTTAACCGTGTTAGACCAGCTGACAAAATGCATTTTTGACAGCGGTTGTTTTGAGGTAACGACATTAAAGAACACCCATGACTTACACAAGGTACCAAGTTGTTATATTCCTAATAAAATACAATAATTATCACTGTCATTGGTTGCTGATGGATTAAACTACTATTACCATAGCAATTTGTGTTGGGACATGTAATATAGTTAAAAAGAGACTGCTCTAGTTTAAACATTTTCTTCTTGGATAGCCAGAGCCCAATGTTTCTGTTATAACCTGTCCATGTTTAGAATATATATAAATCTTAAGTTGAACCATTTTATGAGACACGTTTAATTTTCTATTTTCAGGGAAAATTTTTCAATATCCTTGCAATAGGTTTACTATCACAAGAGCACTATCTTCTTTAGAAAAAAATACTCACTTTAATTTATCTAGAAATGATGAACTTTAAATAATTTTTCACTAAATTACAAAGTAAGCTTTATTTTGGGCATGATACTACATTTTGCTATTATTAAAAAGGAATGAATGAATAATCAGAATAAAGTAAAAATAAATGAAATCAATTTTAGAATCTATTGACTCAGTGGTCTTGTTTTATAGTTGGTTGGCTACGGCCAAAAAATAAATTTCCCATGCACATCTAAAAAACATATGGTTTTTATTGATTTAGTTGCAGTCATGATTGGTAAAAAAAGAAAAGAAAGTACCCATGCTAATATATTTACTTGAATCATTGGGCAAAAATAAGGACTCTCTAAGCTATAAAAAAATAGAGATTACGTTTTTTACTGGTGGTTGTTGTAGTTGGAACTGCACTCGTTTAACAGTTTTTTGTGGTAGAATATCTTCTGATAACTGTAAATTATTTTGGGTGACCATGTTCATATTAGCTAATTGTTTCTGTAGACAAATTTCACAGAAAAAAGTGCTGGAAATTAATTTGACTCCACAATCAAGACAACAGTTGGAACATTCTGAACAAACATCATCCAACAAACAAGCATGATTTTTTCTACATTTTTTACAAATTACAATATAGCTTTGAGAAAGCTCAGAGGATATTTTATTCTTTTTAAGTGTTTGATATTCAACATCTCCATGGCGATTTGATGATTGTTCATTTATTTCTTGTTGAGAAGTATCTGGCACTTCAAACCTGTAGTTTGACATATCTGAATGAGGTACAGGCGGTAGAGTGTTAATCCTGTTTACAAAATCAACATAACCATATTCTTGATCATCTGGCAGTGATTTTATGATTTTGTACTCGTTACTGGCTTGAGCACTTCCCCGAGGCAAATAAGATTCATAAGTTTGCGTAAGATTACCTTGAAGTACTGTTTTCTCATTCTGTTGACTTTCCTTAAAGCAATTGTCACATAAACCTACATTGTTTTGTCTCGATGCAATGTTATTACATGTTGATAAACAGCACCTCTTCGTAAAATGGTGCTCACAATATGAGTCAGAATGAGAAACCAGTGTGTATTGACACCCTGGAATTGCGCACAGTACTTTTTCACGTTTAAAGTCATGTAAACTTTCATAGACAGGTGATTTTTCAAAATTTTTTTGATTGTCTTCATTATGCAAAGTACTTGTGTTGCAATACTGAGTTTGGTGCGCACCCTGATTTGAGAATGCAATAGGGTCTAGTGATTCATAGGAGGTTGAACTTAGAGTGTTTTCATTCTCTTGTTGTGTGTAACCCGACAGTTTTATTGGAACATGATTGGGAATTGATTTGGGAATTGATTCGTATATATTAATTGAATCCATTGATTCATAAATTGGTTCACTATCTGGCTGAGGTGAAATAATTTTTTCACCAAAGCCTGATGAAGGTTCATCGTTGATTTCAAAGTTTTCATTTTTCACCCAGTCCACCATATACTGTGATAACTCTATAGACATCACAGGAGGAATTACAAAAAATAAATCTGCAGCGAAGAGTTTATTATCACCACATTTAACAATCGAAATATTTAAATATCTTTCGAGTAATGCTTTTTTCACCTTTTCTTCTTCTTTTGACAAGAAATGAACATTTAGCTGCTTTAACCTATGCTGAGACAAAGGTACACAATGCTTAGCATCTGGTGATACATGGTTTATGACAAATTTACTAAATACATTTTCATAGCTGAATAATGGTTCAAAATGGTTGTTGTGGTACGCCAGAGTTATAGGTGACTTTTCACAATCAATAGACTCACTTAAAAGAGGTAAATAAACTCCACAAAGATCCATACCATGGTTTGGATCCATATAGGACTGTCCTAATACTATAATTGGACGGCGGAAAATATTTGCCATCACAAATACATGAATATCAGTTAATTCAGCCATTTTAATTAAACCATTTTGATAAAGATGTTTTTGATTTGATGTTGCTATTTGTAGGCTTTCCCAACTTTGAGCTAATTCACTAGTCACAGGCTTTTTAGACCAGCGACTCTTTAGCATACCTACAAAAAAGTACAAAAGTATGAAAGTTGTTTTCGATTAACACAACCATTAAAAAATCGATAGCATTCACTCCCGATAAAACTTGAAAACTGGCACAAAAAGAAAATACAAATAAAAAATGTTTTGATATTTACGTGCCAACTTACAAACATTTCCTTTCAATAAATTTTATTCACGAAGTAATTCAATTTTCTTCTTTTTTACCAGAAACAAAGATCAACAACAAAACAGAAGTTTAAGTTAACAGTCAAGTAATAAATACTTTAAAATAATGATGAAATTAAAACCACGATATGAAAGTCCTGTAAAAAATTAAAACTTAGGATGAAATAATTGGCAAAAGAAATTCAAAGTATCACAATTGAATAAAAACAATTAGAGGAGATAAATATTAAGTAAAGTCAAGCTTTGGAAGCAAACATCTAAGGAAATATTAAGTCAATTTCTTTATTTAAGATAAACATGTTCAGAACAACAATTTTTTGAAATTTCTTAGAATATTTATACCACAATTTTATTTATACCACAATTTTACCTCGTAACAACGAAAAGATTGTTATTTGAAATTTGGCAATTTCGGAAAGTTAAATAACGTGACTAGATGCTGAGGATACTCAATAACACAAAATTAGGAATTTTGATGTTCTGAGTAAAAATTACACATTTTTCTTTTTTTATGTATATATTTTTAAAAATGTGTATCCATATCTATCATGTATCATTTTATAAGTTTTCACGATTTTCACAAAGAGGTCACTTCATCGATACATAAATCAAAAAATGACACCACTTGACATTTCCTGCCATTTCATTTAAATATGGTGACTGCATTTACACATAAGAGGGTTTTTGGATTTCCAGATACTGTAAATGGATTAGATATGGGAAAAACAAAGTTTTTGGCAAATCACACAAAATTTCTAGAAATTCTAGGCTTAATTTTGTTTTTTTTTCATAAGTTTAAAAAAGATTTCATTTCTGGACAAAGGTTACCATTAAAATGAACGCCATTTTCTGCCTGTTTCCACCTAATTTATAAATGCTATATAAAGTAGAATGGTTGTTTCATAGAACAAACTGTTATTTTTTTTATATCTAAAAATTTTGGTATTTAAATTCCAGTGAGTCAAAGATTCAGTTTTTACTCGTGTGAATCTGGTAACTTATTTACTTTAATCAAAATTCATTTAAATCCAAAATATATATTTTTTTTAATATGAAGAAACCATAACCTATATTTATGAAAAATCTAAAAATTTTATTGTCACAAAATTTATAAAATTATAAATGTATATAATTATGCAATTAATTTCTTTATAATTAATAAAAAATCATCTTTTTGCACATCACAATTATTTTTCCACAATTTTGCTGTTTATAAAAAATGATTAGTCTCAAAACATCTTGTCAAATTTTTCTTATAACTTCCCTCTAAAATTTCCCAAAAATGTCTATACCAGATTTGCATGAAACCCCTTGATACAGAGCATTGTTTGACCCTTTATGAAATATCACTTAAACTCATTATCCAATGGTACCCTCAAAAAGAGAAGAGAACCATCATTACTTTATGCTGAACATATATGCCTAAATGTAGGCAAGAATTTATATCTTAGAAGCACTTGGAATATTTTGAACATTTTATTGAAAGCTATTCAATATTCTAATTGTTGATAAAAAGATTTAGGTATAAGAATTGGACTAAAAGGTACTTATGATGGAAAACGTGAAAAAATCAGGGATATATTTTTCGTTTCCATACCTACTAATTTTCTTATTAAACCATATAATTTTGATACGTCCAGAATTGCGTATGCAAAGGTGAACAAGCATATATTCCAATATACAGGCCTTTGTCCATTTGTAAAAGGTAGTAATTTTAAACTTCAAGCAAGGCCGACAGATTCATATCAATTTTTTATAACCTATATTTTCATCCATCTTTAAAACTGTAATAATATTTATATTTTATTGAAATAAATGTGCTGACATATACAGTCAATGTATGTATGTATGTTCGCACACATGCACGTATGTACGCACACATGCACGTATGTACGCACACATGCACGTATGTATGCACACATACACGTATGTATGTGTGTGCGTGTGTGTATGTATATGCGTGTGCGTGTGTGCGTGTATATATGTATGTATGTGCATATGTATGTGCGTATGTATGTATGTGTGTATGTATGTATGTGGGTATGTATGTGGGTATGTATGTGTGTGCGTATGTATGTGTGTGCGTGAGTATGTATGTGCGTGCGTATGTATGTGTGTGTATATTTGTATTCATGTATGTATGCATGTATGTTTTCCTGTATGTATGCGTGATGCATGCATGCATGCATGTATGTGTGTGTGTGTGTTTGTGTGTGTGTGTATGTATGCATGTATGCATGTAAGTATGTATGTCTATATGTA